>LPNX010440394.1:54035-135103 GCA_001517045.1 Pseudotsuga menziesii | reverse complement strand
GTTACAGCTCCACATTCAGTCTCCATTGTTGATAATTTGCATGATCAATTGTTAATTGCTGTGAGTGAAATTAATCTACTGCAGGCCTGAATTTCTACATAAATAAGGAATGGTGAGATTACAACCCAAAGCCTGAAACAAGTGCTCCTATGTAAACCAAGGACACTGAGTTATGCTACTCCAAAATGTCTGACGGTATACCACCAGCATAACTTTGCTCTTCTAGGAATGATTGATTAGCCCCATCCCTTGCCCTCAATTTATAAATGAGGTAAAAGAGAGGTTTTGAAGGTTGGGATGGTTGAGACAATTGAGATAGTTATGATTAGGGACTCAATTGTTCTCGACTAATCATGTTACATTTTTTAAATTCAAACTAAGGTACATGTGAGTATTGATATAGGCAAGTCATGTATGACACACTCATTTATTTAAGGAAACCTACGCAAACGTACGTGCGAGTTGCAATGTACATACTTGCGTGTGACAAGTTGGTTGGTGTGCAAATAGTCGTGTGTGCAACCCTAATGTCCAAATAAAAATATATTCATCTAGTCAATATATGGTGTATCAGCAGCCATGCCCATATATAGTGTTTTGGCTACTTAAATCTAGTTTGTCCTTTTGTGTCCTGACATATTGGATGTCAGTACTAGGATGGAGAAGTGTTATTTTACATGATAACAGATGCACCCTAATGTGTGAAGTCCTAGGGAAACGATGGTCGAAATATGTAACAAACATAAAATAAGATAATCTTTATATAATTAGGTTAACTAAGTTAGGTTATGAAATGAGGTGTCTCCTCATTTCAAATGCCCAAGCCATATTTAAGGCAGGGCCACCATTGTAACATATCATCTCTTATCTTATCATTAATATATACTTACCTTATGGCTTATCTCATTTACCAAGTTTTCTAGTAATATTATTTGTATGAGCGAATAAATATTCGGCTCATTTGGTATCAAAGCCTCATTGGCTAGATTCTGGCCTTTGGCCATATTTTTGGATTTTATCCATCACCCAGGATTTCCCTGAATTTTTGGGTTTCACATTATTTACACCTTGTGTAGAAGGAAAAAAAAAGAGGGTAAAAGTGAAACCACACCTGGTTTCTTAAAGTGGGTTTGATTTTTAATATAAAAGTGCATAATAATTATTAGTAAAGAGCAAGTGAAATTTGAACTTGGGTGGGGAATATAACACTCATTCCTCCCAACCACCCAATCTACTCACATTTTACAAAACTTAATGGAAATTAAAGATCAAAAAGGTGCATAATAATAGATATTAAAAAGCAAGTGATATTGAACTTAGGTGGGGAAGTCAAAGGAAAACAAAATCGAAAAAAATTGAAGACCATCATCATCTAGTGTGGAAGAAATCAGAGATCATGGAATCTGGTTTACGACTACAAATAGAGAAATTAGAAGCCAAGTTAAAGCGTTATCGAAGAGACAATGAAGAATTACAAGACACAAATACAAACTCGAAAGTAATAATTAAAATACATGAGATGCAAAAAGAGCTCATTCCGATCAAAAAAATCATATAGAAAAATTGTCTGCCCAAATTGAAAAATTAAAAAGTGAAAACAATTTTAATCAGAGATTGAAAAATCAAGATATAAAGAAAAAAATAAATGATTATGAAGTGGAAATAAAACGATTGAACAAAATCGTTAGCGACAAGGATGAATAACTAACGCAGATACCACATAAATAAGAAAATCAAGAGTCAATGATCTACCAATATCGACAACAGTTAAAAGTTCTTCAACAACAAAATGACAACTCTAAAAAGACTCATAAGTCGGAGATCGCAAAAAGTAATAAAACACTATCCAACAATTTTGAAGAAATTTTCAGATTAAGGAATCATAACAAAACACTAGTCACAAAAATTAAGAAGTTGAAAAATAGTCGGAAGACAGAACAATCTATGGAAGACATTGAAGGGAAACTTCTAGACAAGCAGGAAGAAAATGATTGCATCAGAGGTCATAACAAATATCTTAAGGAACAACTTAAGAAGTCTGAATATGACAGAAAAGCGCAAGTAGAAGTGATTAAGAAGTTTCAAAATGATTACGTGCAGTTGGAAAACAAGTTGGAAAAGATACAGAAGGAAACCTTAAAACCTCAAGGGACGAAAATACAACTTCCAACTCAAAAGACGACACTCGTAAAAGAAAATGACATTGTGAAAATTCCCTATCGACACCCCAACCATAAAAACCAAAACTCTAAAAAGTGGGAAATGTCGAAAGATAATGATACTAATATGATCAAAGCTCCTAACGACAGATCAGTCGGAAATCCCAACAGTCAACAACAAATCAATTTAGGATGGATTGACCCATCCACATATCGAAAGTTATGCTCTACATTTAGTATTTCATATCGATATGTTTCTTCAACCACGACATCACAAAGAACGACACGACAACATTATAAGGCTTTGAGGACAAAGCCTTTCTAAGAGAGTGGCAATGTAACAAACATAAAATAAGATAATCATTAAATAATTAGGTTAACTAAGTTAGGTTATGAAATGAGGTGTCTCCTCATTTAAAATTCCCAAGCCATATTTAAGGCAAGGCCACCATTGTAACATATCATCTCTTATCTTATCATTAATATATACTTGCCTTATGGCTTATCTCATTTACCAAGTTTTCTGGTAATATTATTTGTATGAGCGAATAAATATTCGACTCAAAATACATTACAATCTTTAATCTTGGAGAACTCAAGTGTCCAAAGGAAGTAGAGGAGATATCTAAAACATATACATATCAAAGTCATATACAAAATCATATCTAAGGATACCATGTTCAATATAATGGAATAGTAGCTCCTTTACAATATTTGATTACATCATATGATACGGGTAACAAGACCACATATATTACAAAGGTGGATTGAAGCCACAATATACAATGATGAGTCTTCAAAATCTGGAAGCTGTGTAACTAATCATGACACAATCCTGTGCAACTTAGGTTATAAAATTGAACATAAGGTATTCATCGAAATCCAAAGGAACCAGTACAATCCCTACCATGTGAATAGATGTGTTGAAGTCGAACATGGAAGAAACTCAACAGAATGTCAGGCAATGAGTGAAACTGACAACTGAAGCAAAGGAGTTCACCAATAATGGTATTGAATCCTAAGGTACTATTATCAAAACTCTAGCTCTTCGTCTTCAGGAAATGTTAATGAGAAACCATACTGTGATGAGGAAGGCAATGAATCCTCCAACAGATCACAAGAGTGACTAGGAACTGGATACGGGAAGGTAGACACAAGTAGTACTTAGATAGGATAATGATGGGAATCATGATAATAAGCAGATGAAGGAACAAAACCTTGAACAGTGAGCATGACACAGAGATGACCCAAGGAATCTTTTAACTTGTATATAGGACAACTAGACTTATCTGTCATGTAGGAGACATGATCAAATTCCCCATGTATAAAGGACAAGTGGAGGAGTAAAAACTTGAAGTAATAGTTGAGCTGAAAGTGTAAACTGATACATGAGTATCAGAGAGTGTTATGTTCAAGGAGGAAATGATGCCACTGTTTATAACGCAAACAGATTAATTCTTCCTTATCTTTACTATTAAATTTTAACGAGTCCAGGAAATTCAACTCAGGTCTCTCTTCATTTTTGACAAGCTTGAAGAGGGGAGAGAATAATGCTTGATAATGTCACTGATTCATGGACTTTACGAGCCTGAACTAGTATATGCTCGTTGGTGTTTTCATATTTTGAGAGTCTAAAAGCTCCAAGGAAGACTCCATGGGGGGTTCTTTTTCGTACAATTTAGTCACCTAAGGCCGGAAAAGTATAAAACAATCCACATAAGAACTCTCTTAGTTACCAAAGGACTAAGGTATACATTTTTCGTACTTAGTCGAAAAGGTTCAAAAAATGCGTAAACTATCACCAGGCCGACACACCTTCAATAGCGGCAGGTAACCTGATTTTAACGAGTGTGAAGGAAGGGAAGATCATTCAGAAATATCCATTTGATTACGATAAATGGGGCTTACAATAGTAAACGCAATGCCTTGTTCTTTAAGTTTTAGTGAGCATGAAACAAACATAAAGTACTCTTGAAATCTTTTTCATGTTTGGGTCCAGAGCACAAAAAACAGAAAACTAAGTTCATATCGGGTGTTTCTTTTCCGTAAGTTTAGTCCCTTAGGTCCGGAAAAGTGATAAACCTATTTCTAAGAATACTCTTCTCAATTACGAAGAAATTAAGAGAGTTCGCATTTTTCGTAACGATTCCACATGGTCCGAAAAAGTGATAAACTACCACCAATGTGGATTCCCATTCACTTATTCTTAACGAGTTTGAACGAAATTTTACTCGACAGTCAAGTCTATTTTGAGGAGTTAGACCTGGAGCTAAAGAAACTCCATAAGGGCATGGAGCCTTATAAACAGGGATAGCTCAAAAAAATATGCAAAATGAAGGAATGATTGGTTAACCTTTGCTCTTCTATGAATGATTGATTAGCCCCATCCCATGCCCTCTATTTATACATGACGTATAAGAGAGGTTTTGAAGATTGATATGGCTGAGACAGTTGAGATAGTTATGATTAGGGACTCAACTATTCTCAACTAATCGTGTTTTATATTTTTAACTTTAGATTAGGGTACACACGAGTATTGATATAGGCAAGTCATGTATGACACGCTCCTTGCTTTAAGGAAACCCACGTGTTTAATGTACACACAAGTTGCAATGTACATACTTGTGTGTGACACATTGGTTGTTGTGAAAATAGTCACGTCTGTAACCCTAATGTCCAAATAAAAATATATTCAGCTGGTCAAGAGATGGTGTATCAACAGTCATGCCCATCTATAGTGTTTTGGCTACTTCAATCCAGTTTTTCATTTTGTATCTTGACATATTGGATGTCAGTACTCGGACGAAGAAGTGTCATTTTACATGATAATAGATGCACCCTAATGTGTGAGGTCCAAGGGAAATGATGGTCGAAATACATTACAGTCTTTAATCTCAGAGAACTCAAGTGTCCAAAGGCAATAGAGGAGATATTTGAAACATATACATATCAAAGTCATATACAAAATCATATATGAGGATACCATGTTCAATATAATGGAACACTATCTCCTTTACAATATTTGATTACATCATATGATACGAGTAACAAGACCACGTATATTACAAAGGTGGATCGAAGCCACAATATACAATGATGAGACTTCAAAATTAGGAAGCTATGTAACTGATCATGACACAATCTTGTGCAACTTAGGTTATAAAATCGAACCTAACGTCTTCATCGAAATCCAAAGGAACCAGTACAATCCCTACCATGTGAATAAATGTGTTGAAGTCGAACATGGAAAAAACTCAATAGAATGTCATGCAATGAGTGAAACTAACAACTGAGGCAAAGGAGTTCACCAATAATGGTAGTGAATCCTAAGGTACCATCATCAAAACTCTAGATCTACATCTTGAGGAAGTGTTGATGAGAAATTGTATGGTGATGAGGAAGGAAATGAATCCTCCAACAGATCACAAGACTGACTAGGAATTGGATACAGCAAGGTATACACAAGTAATACTCAGATAGGATAATGATGGGAATCAAGATAATAGGCAGATGAAGGGACACATCCTTGAACAGTTAGCAGGACATAGAGATGACCCAAGGAAGCTTTTAACTTGCATATAGGACAACTAGACTTATCCATCATGTAGGAGACATTCCCCATGTATAAAGGACAAGTAAAGGAGTAAAAAATTGAATTAATAGCTAAGCTGATAGTGTAAACTGATACATGAGTATCAAAAAGTTTAGAGAGTGCTATGTTCAAGGAGGACATGCCGCCACTGTTTATAACCCAAAGAGAATAATTCTTCCTTATCTTTCCTGTTAAATTTTAATGAGTCCAGGAAAGTCAACTTAGGTCTCTATTCATTTTTTACAAGCTTGAAGAAAGGGAGAATAATGCTTGATAATGTCACTGATTCATGGATTTCACAAGCCCGAACTAGTACATGCTCGTTGGTGTTTTCATATTTTAAGAGTCTGGGAGCTCCAAAGAACACTCCACGGGGGTGATTTTTCGTACAATTTAGTCTCCTAAGGCCGAAAAAATATAAAACAATCCATGGAAGAAATCTCTTAGATCCCAAAGGACTAAGGTATACATTTTTTCGTACTTAGTCGGCAAGGTCCGAAAATGGGTGAACTATCACCAGACCGATGCACCTTCAAGAGCGGCAGGGNTCTTAGATCCCAAAGGACTAAGGTATACATTTTTTCGTACTTAGTCGGCAAGGTCCGAAAATGGGTGAACTATCACCAGACCGATGCACCTTCAAGAGCGGCAGGTAGCTTGAGTTTATAACGAATGTGAAGGAAGGGAAAATCACTCGGAAAGATCCATTTGATTACAATAAATGGGGCTTACAATAGTAAACTTGATGCTTTTTTCTTTAAGTTTTAGTGAGCATGGAAAATACATAAAGTACACTCGGAATCTTTTTCATGTTTGGGTCCAGAGCACGAAAAAGAGAAAACTAAGTTCATATCGTGTGTTGCTCTTCCATAATTTTAGTCCCTCAAGTCTGGAAAAGTGATAAACCTATTCCTAAGAATACTCTTCTCAATTAAGAAGAAAAGAGAGTGTTCCTTTTTCATAACTATTCCACATGGTCCAAAAAAGCGATAAACTACCACCAATGTGGATGCCCATTCACTTATTCTTGATGAGTCTGAATGAACAAGTTTACTCGGCAGTCAAGTCTATTTTGAGGATTTAGACATGGGCCTAAAAAACTCCATAAGGGTGGGGAGCCTGATAGACAGGGATATCTCGCAAAAACGTGCAAAATGAAGGCTCATTTTGTCACGGAAAACTACTACGAAGGCTTCCGCAAACCTAGCACAATTGCTGCATGGGTACCAAACGACAGTAAAGTGTTCTAAAATAGGGTACCCATGAAAAGGAGGCCCTATCCATAGAGGATTAATGATATAAACGAGGTAAAAATGGTTAAACACCATAGTGTGTGGGCAAAGAGGTAATCCTAGGGTTAAAAAACTGATAAGGTATAAATGCATAAGTACATATGGAGGACCAAATCCTAGCATGTATGAGTGGATAATGACTTTTTAAAGACATCTAACCTGTTTCATTCAGGAAAAATTCATGGTATTAGTTCATTTATAAAAAATCATTCTTAAACTATAGACTATAGGTTCAAATTTTTGAAATGTTTCTATATATAGTTCGAAAACAAAAATAAAACATGCCATTTGACAATTTTACCCAATTTAGCAAGTTTTCACCTCAAACCTGGATTGCTCGATGAGGACAAACTAGTGGACCAATTCAAAATCCGCAAGTGTCAGGTTGGTTGGCTCTTCCCTCTCCTTTGTTTCATCCACTCTAAATTTCATTTTTGTGAAAAAAATTAAGGTTTTGTGCCATCCCTAAAAGGGTTGTGCAGTACACGCAAGTATGCTACTAAGAAATTCATGTACACGAGTTCTACATGCAACTTGCTCGAGAGTAACTTGCGTGTGACACACGACATGCCTAAAGCACGGTCGCGTGTTCTGCATGACTTATAAAATTTTGCAATATGGCCAAAATTGAAGGAATTCAATGGGTTCTAAAGATCAATAATGGTCAAGTGGCAGGTACAAGATGGTGCTAGAGTGGAGGGAACGAAAGCGCAAAGACATGGATTGAGATAACACAACTTTGCAATCTTTACAGCAAAGTGGTTATTGAAGTTATTATGTGTTATAGCTCAAAATGACACATCTCTTCCTGTGACCACTTTCCCATGATTCCGTCGCATGTCGACACTTCCATGACGACACTTCATGAAAGTCGCTGAAAAAACACCTATAATGGAGGTCCCTAACTCCGTTTTATCTCTTCTGTGGACTGTTGAAAATATATTTTAGTTAGATAAAACTTTTCAGAAGACGCCAAAGTCTGAAAATTCCTATAAGTACCCTAAAAATGATATTTTTTTATGTGTACGCAAATTTCCTTTAGGAAACGCGTGTATCGTATGTGACTGGTTATATATAATACTCACATATGCCCTAAATCCACGACTATTTACATTGCAACCCACATGTACCTCCTGCATACGCGACTGTTTTTTCTGCAACCCACGTATTCCTCCTGTAGATGTCAAAAAAAGACGTTTCTAAAAATTTGGGTGGTTTGGGTGGTTATGCAACTGACTCCTTCAGTTGTAACTACGTTTCCTTCAACCCTATCTCTTCAGAAAGGTATAAATAGAGGTAGGGAGGTCCATGAGAGGGGACTTGAACTTTTGCATTGTCATGCTGGAGGAATTGGGACTCTCTTTCCCCCACCTTTTCCCTAGTGATCATCACCTTATGTTGCAGAGCTTGGAGGATGAGTTTCTTGGAGAAGAGAAGCAGCAAAACCATATCAAGGTTTCGTGAGGTGCTCAACTTGAAGAAAAGGTATACTTGAACTTGTTTTCAAGATTAATAAATATGTGATGTCCTTATTCTTCCCAAATTATTGTTCAATGTGTGATTGAATCTTTGTTTATGATCATATGATGATGTTTGTCAAATCATTGTTTCATGTTTATTTGATTATCATTTCTTTATATGTGGTCATATTGGTTTTAGGAAGGTAGAATTCGTTTTGCATCTCTCTTGGAGCAAGAGGAGCAAGAAGAGCAAGAAGAGGATTGAAGGGATCCTTGGATAAACCTTCATTTGGATAAGGTATGAACCATTCTAATCTATGAAACTTGCTTATATATACTTGCAGAACCATTTGCATCTCTCTTTCAACCCCAGTATGTTAATGGCCTCTTAAACCATAACCATGGGAAACTTCCCTTTACAATAGAACTAGCGAATCCACTGGGGAGAGACTTGTCTATTTGGGGTTTATCTGTCTTTCTTTCAGCCCTTTCCAAGTTTTTAGGTCCTTCTTACCACTTAGGAACACCTTCTAAGTCTGATAGTACACTTCCCCTGCCTTCCTAAGGCAGTTTTTGACATTTTTGGGGATTTTTTCCACCCATCGTGAGTTGCATACTGAACAGTCACATTACTGGTTTATACACGTGACCTATTATACTTTCAACCCACATATGACACACGACCTGTTAGTAGTACAACCCGTGTGTGCCCCTAAAACAGTGTTTTTTCCTCATTTTTGTGGTTTTTTTTGCTGTTGTGAGCTGTTTGGTATGTCTTTTGGGGTCCTCTGCAAGTGCATGACTCTATGGAGTTAGTGTCATCCTTTTTTGTTATTCTTTATCTATGTGGTAAGCCTTTTTATAGCATTAGGGTTTTCTCTTTGCTCTTTTCCCCCACCCCCTTTGCTTGGCATGATTTTTGGCTTATGTTTCTGGTCAGCCTCTGTTAGTGATCTTTGTCTGAACTTAGAAGCTTATTGGTCTTTGTTTACCTCTTATTTTGTTGGTTAACTTCACCATGCCAAAATAGTTGACTTGTCTTTTATGAAAGCCTTCCTTCCAAGTAGGGTTTATACTGACTTTAGGGAATTCTAGAGTTTGTTTGGTGGTTGTCTAGCAGAGTTCCTTTTGATTTGTTCTTGGTATCTGTATACTTTTGTTTGTAGGTAGTTTTTCTTTTGAATTTATAAAAGAAAAATTAAAAAATATATATAGTTGTTTAATATGCATGTAGATTAGGGTTTTGTCTTTAATGCGCTGCATATCATTATTTTTGAAAAAAAAGAAAAAAATTGTTCTTTTGTGGCTTTCAAGTTTTTATTTGAAGAAAGAAAGAGAATAGTTTTTTCTTTTTGCATTTCATTTCTCTTTGCTTAGTCATTTTGTTTCAACTTTGAGTCAAAACACCACATACGTTTCACGCCATTTATCCTCTGACTAAAAACAACATTTTAAAATGAACGATATAATTTAAAAATTATTAGTGAGTTTTATTTTTTAGGCTCCTACACCAACTAGATTAGGCTAGACTTGTGGATTAGGGAGTTTCAACTCTCCACAAGTATTTGATTTTAGACGTAGCTGGCCAATCACTAGGTAAATACTCTTCTATGTTGATTTTATCTGGGAATCTCCTCTCAAACAAGAGTTAAGCATGAGACCGCGTGGAGGCTTGGACTGAGGATATAACCCTCTAATTCCTTTCCAAAGTGTAGACCAAGGTTTTTGCGCGTCTGGGGACTTTTGTCAATACCACCCTTTAGGCCCCGTGTAGTGCCAGTGTTGACAAGGTTTTGCGATTTGCTACCCTGTCCATGCATATGAATCAGGATTGCAACTGCCCACCCAGACTGTCAGTATAGTTGCGGTAGCCTTTAGTCTCTTTGACATCTAGGGTTCATACATAGATATACCAAAAGGCTATTTCTGGTCTACCTTAGATGGGCTTGGAAGGTAACCCCGGTAGAAGGTGTCAGATGGTGGTGGGTGATTCCTTCGCTTGTGCCTAAGAACATCTATAGGGACACCAAGTAACTGTCTCTCAGCTTTCTTTTGGAAATCATATCTTATACATGTTTGTTTGTTTGGCTTTTGGAATTTTTTAGTGAGTGCTCTGTGGTTTGTATGTACTTAGTTTGCCTTCATGTGTGTGATTTAAACTTTTGGTTTCCTGTCGACCTCATACTTTGTCTCCTTTTTTGAATCTATGGCTAGCACCCCTTTGAACACCAACCAAGACATCCCCATGCTGGGAACTCCTTGTACTATTCCTCTCACAATGAATGTTGGTGTTCCTTTGATGGCCACCCTGAATGTGCTTGGGTTCACCCTAAGGCTATCAGTGTGGTTTTTTTCCTCTCCAACTATTCTAAATGCCCCATATGATTCTCAAGTAAGCTCCTTATATCAAGGGAATCAAAACACTGCTTCCCCTTCACCTGTAGTTGATTCTCCTCCTCCTTCTACCTCATGCGGTGAAAGTACTAATACTAGTAACCGAATGTCTAAAAGGAGTAAAAGAAGGAGGAATAGGAAGAAAACACATAAGCAAGGGAGCACTCGTTTAACCTCTACAAGTCAAGTTGAACCTCACCACCCAGCCTCTACAGTTCATGCTGGGGGCACCTATCCAACCTCTGTAGGTCATGTTGGATCTAAGCACTCAACCTCTGCAAGTCACGTTAATCTTCACCATCCAGCCTCTATTGATCATGCTGGTGGGATCCTGTCAACCTTTCCAGGTCAAGTTGGATCTATTCACTCAACCTCTGCAGTTCATGCTGAGGGCACCCATTCAACCTCTGATGTTCAAGTTGAACCTCCCCATCCAACCTCTATAAGTCATGTAGGATCCATCCACCCAGTCTCTGAGGTTCATGTTGGGGGTACAAACTCAACTATTGTAAAGCATGTTGATCCTAACCATTCAACCTCTGCAGGTCATGATGTTGGTTCTCGTCCAACCTCGGTAAGCCATGTTGGACCCAGTCTCTTAGCCTCTATAGATCATGTTACGGATAGTCTCTCAGCCTCTGTGGTTCATGTTGAAGACAATCCGTCAGCCATAGCGAGTCATGTTGACGTTGTTGAAAAGACTACCCGTTCAAAACATAAGCTCAAGTTTCCTTGTAAGATTTGTGAGGGAGACCACCTTACTTATAAATTCCCTTCCATTGCAAAGGTACGAAGAGGTTTGGTTTCATGGTCATCCCATTTTTTAACATTATAAATTTTTTCAACAACCAGCCTCTCTTTTTCAGGTTGGACCCAGTCACCCAGCCTCTGGTGGTCATGCTGGGGGGAAAATATCAACCTCTATAGGTCATGCTGAGAGCAAACAGTCATCCACTGCTAGTCATGTTGACACCGTTGAGAAAGATGGTCGTTTGAAAGGAAAACTTAAGTTCCCTTGTAAGTTATGCGAGGGATATCATCTTACTCACCAGTGCCCTGCTATCACAGAGGTGCAAAGAGTGTGGTCTGAGACTCATGAATTTCCTTCTCCTGAACAATCTATAGTTTCTCAACAACCTACTCAACCTTTGGTTGATCTTGTGGTTGAACCAATCTCAGCTTTGGTCGATCCCACTCTTATTTCAGAGAGTGATCCTTATGTGATTGAACCAATGTCATATTTGGTCAATCCCACTCTTCCTTCGAAGAGTGACTTTCATGAAGTGGTTGAATCGATTCCATTGTCGATCAATCCCACTCTTCCTTTGGAGAGTGAAGTGTCTACTATTAACATTTTCTTCACTACGATTTCAGAACTTACTAAAAAAGGGGGCATTGAACTTGATTTGGATGAACCCCCACCAAGCTCTCGGATTGCTTTCTTTGATTGGGATAGCCTAGTTGAGCCGCGCCTTCCTTCTAATGCACCTTTCTAGGTAAAGGTAAAAATTGAACCATATATGATTTCTCGTTGTACTGTTGATGAAGGAGCCTCAGTTAGTATCTTGTGAGCTTGTTCTTGGAGAGGCATGGGATCTCCCAGGCTTGTGTCGACAACTAGTCAATTACTGGCGTTTGATAGAAGAACTAGTATAGCCTTGGGAATTCTTGCTCAACACCTATTAATTTGGGTGGGAAGACTGTCTTAGTTGACTTCATGGTGATAGAAGACCCCTTGGACTTCAATATGCTCCTCGAACGTGATTATGTCTATTCCATGCAAGTTGTGGTGTCAACATTCTTTCATGTGATGTACTTTAATCATGGTGAAGAAATTGTCACTATCAATCAGTTGGATTTTCTTGTTTAAATGTAGTCATTACATAGTAGAAGATTTATAAGAGGGAGCTGCGTAAGCAAGTTGAAACTAGAGACCCAACTTAAGATTTATAAGAGGCAGTTGCGTTAGCAAGTTGAAACTAGAGACCCAACTTTGATATGGAACCTTTTTGCATATTGAGCGACCATGATAGTTTCATCGGTTATGCATGTTGGATCCACTTGTATATTTATGGAGATGTTTTGTATATGGACTTGTATGTCCTAGAGATCAGTTTTTTCTGACATTTATCTCTCTTTCAGGTACCCTTGTTTGAGCCTTTTGATCTTCGATTCTCTGCTCTCTCCCTACTTAGCTCTTTCCTTTATAATGTATTTCGTCTATTGTATTCCCCTCTAACCTCACACATTAGGGGGCATCTGTTATAGCTCAAAATGACACATCTCTACCTGTGACCACTTTCCCATGATTCCATCGCATGTCAACACTTCCATGACGACACTTCATGAAAGTCACTAAAAAAATGCCTATATTGGAGAATGCATATCTGGAGTTCCCTAACTCCATTTTACCTCTTCTCTACACCATTTGAAATATATTTTAGTTAGAAAAACTTTTCAAAAGACACCAAAGTCTGAAAATGCCTATAAATACCCTAAAATGAGATTTTTTTATGTATAAAGCGATTTTCCTTTAGGAAACCCACGTATTGTACATGACTTGTTATATATAATACTCGTGTATGCCCTAAATATGAGACTATTTACATTGAAACCTGCATGTACCTCCTGCATATGTGATTGTTGTTTCTGCGACCCACGTATTCCTCTTGTAGATGTCAAAAAAAAATGTTTCTCAAAATTTGGGTAGTTTGGGTGCTTATGCAATTAACTCCTTCAGTTGTAACTACTTTTCCTTCGATGCTATCTCTTCAGAAAGGTATAAATAGAGGTAGGGAGTTCCATGAGAGGGAACTTGAAATTTTACATTGTCATGCTGGAGGAATTGGGACTCTCTTTCCCCCACCTTTTCCCTAGTGATCATCCCCTTGTGTTGCAGAGCTTGGAGGCTGAGTTTCTTGGAGAAGAGAAGCATCAGAACTAGATCAAGGTTTCGTGAGGTTCCCAACTTGAAGAGAAGGTATACTTGTACTTGTTTTTAAGATTAATAAAGATGTGATGTCCTTTACAACATTATGTACTTCCGGTATGAGGTCCAATGTCCGCTCACTGCAAAATCTGATCAGTTACTAGGATTGATCCGGATTTATGTGTGAACGAAATGAAAGAACATATACAGAATCGTAATCACAAACATTTTGCAAATATAACAGAGATACAATAAACAATATTCTATTAAATTGCGGAAATAGAATAGACTGTAATACAATTGCTAGAATGGTGGTAGCTATCTCTGAGAAGAGATGTGGCTGCTACGCTCATTCGTGCCAAGCTTCATACAAAATGAGGCCAAAGGGGCCTATTTATAATAATAATGAGATGAGAACCCCAAAAGTCCCAAAATGTAACCCTAGAAGATGAACCGTCATAAAGTTTGTTGCCCCAAGGTGGTAAGTTGAACAGTCAACTTCCCGGGGTCATAACTTTTTCATACGATATCCGATTTGGGCGTTCGATAGCTCGTTGGAAAGGTATATCTAAGCTTTACAATTTTTGGTTGGCCAAATGCATGTCGATGGCAACAAATTGGCCCCGAATCTCCAAAAAACGTCGTTTAAGGCCTCAAAACGGCCCCGGAAGTTTAGGACTCCAAAAACTGCCGAAAAATAAGTAGGAAACTGCCACAATGGACAATTGTTTTGAGCCAGTGGAATAGGTGGGTGGTCACCGATATTCATCTGTATCAATCCTCCCTCCTTAGGAAGCAATGGTATCCATTGCGTCGAATCCCGTATCATATCTCGAACTGTGTGTTGAGTTGATCTCCTGGTGCGACATTTGTTGAAGTGAAGAGGCTGCTTTTCTTTGGCATCCCGAGAGGGCTGTAATTGTTGTCTGGATGATTTGTTTCTAGATGAGCACCTTGAATGCGTGGCCTTGCATCGTAGAGGTACTCGGATAGATGAGGAAACAATGGCTCTGTCTTCTTCTTGTGTCTGATGAGCAGAGACACCCTGTGCAAAGGGTGTGGAGGTCTCTGTGATCTTATGTTCTCCTTCAGACGCAATTGTGAAGAGGAATAATTTTCTGATGTGGGAGCTTATCTTCCTACCTTGCGAGACTTTTCAGGTGCAACAATCTCTGGTATTCGATAGAGTTTTCCTCCCAAAGTAACAATGACACTGCAAGGGCATGACTCATATACAGCATGACGCTTCCACATATATGGTTGTCCTAAAAGAACATCACAGACTTCAAGTGGGGCCACATCACATAGTACCTCATCTTGGAAAGGATTGATGCCATACGGTAGGAGGCATTGCTGAGTAATGCGGATACCGCGTCCTTGGCTTAGCCAACCGATTTTGTAAGGTTGCGGGTGTGGTGTTGTTGGAAGCTCCAATCTCTTGACGACTTCTACTGAGATCAGGTTCTTTTGGCTACTGTTGTCAACAACAAAATGTAGAGGCATTCCCTTCACCCACATCTGCGAGTGGAATAGGCGCTCCTCTACCTCTGACTCTTCAGGATCCTCTAGTTGAATCTGTGCGGTAGCAATAGCGGCAGTGGGGTCTGCATCAATGATCTGCCTCCCATTGTCTGCGGCTGTGGCATTGGGTTCAAAATCAGAATCAGGATCTAATTCTGAAGATTTGATCTCAGCCACTAATGACTGCTTTGAGCGACATTCATCAGTGTTGTGCCAAGGGCTTTTATGAAATTCGCACCACTTACCAGTGTCCTTCTTTATCTTTCAATCTCCCTTCTTTGCTTGTGGTGGGGACTGGTTGTCGTTTTCTTTTGCTGTGTTCTGTGGGCCAGTGTTTCCCTTGCCTTGCTTCTGCGGTGGATTCACAGGTCCAGAGTCTCGCTTGTTCTTTTGTCGAAATTTCTCCTCGATTTTGACAGCATACCGATAGGCGGATCCAAGTGAAGAGATGTCGAGGAAGTCCATCTCAGTTCGGATGTACCGATGTAGACCACTGCGATATTTCAGGATGAGGTGTCGCTCGGAGTCTTTGATACTCAGATTTGTCCACAGGGTATGAAATTTGTTGGTGTACTCTGACACAGTCTGGTCCCTTTCTTTTCGCAGAATGGTCCATTTTGTGTACTGGTCATCATAGTTTCCCACAGGGTAATATTGTTCCCTGACGGCATCTATGAAGGAGGCCCAGGTGGGATTTGTTTCAAACATGCTAGACTCGTCTGATGAGTTTTTCTCACAATAAGTACCCCACCAATTTTGGACATGGGGGGCTGCCTTAAGGAGCGCAAAGGTGATATTTTCTCTGTAGGAAAAATTGTGGACAGAGAAATACCCTTCTAGAACATTCAACCAATTATCCAGGGCATCTGCATCAATATTGCCTTCAAATAAAGGAATATCAAAGTTAACTTGTACCTTGAAGGGATTTGCATCCCCGAACTGACTGCTTGTTGAAGATGCACTTGCCATTGCCGGCATTCACTGAAGGATTTGGGCGAAACTATCCATCATCTCGTTCCTCTGTCGGTCGAGGGCTTCCTCGAGCAGCGAATTGATAGGATCTCCTACTCCGTCGTCTCTCTTTTCTTCCGCCATGGGAGGTCGTTTGGGACAGCGAGAATGATCGAGTGAAAATAGTTCAAGACCAAACTCTCTGTACTTGGACCTCGTCGGGGACATGCATCGAGAAACAATCAAAGAGCATATTGCTCTGATACCACTGATCCGAATTTATGTGTGAACGAAATGAAAGAACATATACAGAATCGTAATCACAGACATTTTGCAAATATAATAGAGATACAGTAAACAATATTCTATTAAATTGCGGAATTAGAACATACTATAATACAATTGCTAGAATGGTGTTAGCTATCTCTGAGAAGAGATGTGGTTGCTACACTCATTCGTGCCAAGTTTCATACAAAATGAGGCCAAATGGGCCTATTTATAATAATAATGAGATGAGAACCCCAAAAGTCCCAAAACATAACCCTAGAAGATGAACCGTCATAAAGTTTGCAGCCCCAAGGTGGTAAGTTGAACAGTCAACTTCACGGGGTCATAACTTTTGCATACGATCTCCGATTTGGGTGTTCGATAGCTCGTTGGAAAGGTTTGTCTAAGATTTACAACTTTTGGTCGGCCAAATGCATGCTGATGGCATCCATTTGGCCCTGAATCTCCAAAAAACGTCGTTTAAGGCCTCAAAACGGCCCCGAAAGTTTAGGACTCGAAAAACTGCCGAAAAATAACTAGGAAACTGCCACAATGGACAATTGTTTTGAGCCAGTGGAATAGGTGGGTGGCCGCAGATCTCCATCTGGATCAAGGATCATGACCTCGGTGCTTTTGATCTTCAAGGGGAGATCTTGGAAGTCACAGTAGAAGACATGTACTTCATCACAGGTTTGTCCTGCAAAGGTATGCCCATGAACCTTGAGGGTACTTGTAGGGGTGGTTACCCTATGAGTGTCCAGGACTATGTTGACACCAAATGCACACTAGGCACTCAAAAGAAGTGATCATGCATCCCTATTGTTCACAAAACCAGATTCTCATTACAGGCAGTGATAAAAACTATGGTGAGGGTTGCAGGATCATCTTCATTGCATCTAGCTACTCGGACACATATGAGAGTTGTAGTGGAGTGTGTGCAAGGTATTGTATTTGACTGGTGCTCGGGTATGATCCCGATTATGAGGAAGCATCTCTCTGACTGCAAGAGAGGATGCCGAAAACACTTTGGATACTTTAGCATATTGGTAACATTCTTCTTTGAGAGAGTGCATGCCATTAGCTCTGCAGTAGAACTACCAGCATTTTCTCCTCTCCATCCTAGACTGGCCAGGAGGGGAGAGATCTTCCTCCGTCAAGGTAGTGGAGGATCGGTCCAGAGTGTCTATGACGATGACTTCTATACATGGTGGGAGCAGCAGTTTCTATCTCTCGAGCAGTTCTCATACTCCGGATTGGATTTTCGAGGAGACAACAATTTCCTCCTCCCGCCAAGGGGGGCATGGGGAGAGCTAGGTAATTTTATTTTTATGTTTTTTTTTATGAATTTTAATCATAAAATTATATGCATTTGTATAAATTTTTTATCCATATCAAATGTTTTTGAAGTGCATATATTGGACCTGTACGCCCCTATGCACACCCTAGGATGTTTGTGTGGCCCATACAGGGTGGGGACCAAGGTATACTCAAAGCTCTCGAGGGAAAGATCACGAGGATTATCCAGGGAATCCCCATTAAAGGAAATTTCACCTCAAAATGGGCCTCCTAAAAAAAATTAATAAAATAATACTTAAAATAATAAAATAATATTTATTAATTTTGGGGGAAGAAAAGAAAAAAACTATTTTTTGTTTGTATTTTCAAAATATATCCCCGTGTTTTTACTCAAATTTCAATCAGGAGAGCTCGTTGGATGCAGAATTAAATTACGCATCCAACGAGTACCCACTTGGCATACTTTTGATGGACCCCGCTACCTGAAAAACAAGAAATACCTGAAAAAACATGATGATGATGTCATCATCACATTGTTTCAGGTATTTCTTGTTTTTCGAGTAGCGGGGTCCGTCAAAAAATATGCAAAGTGGGTACTCGTTGGATGCGGAATTTAATTCCACATCCAACGAGCAATCCTAAACGAAATTTGAGTAAAAACACAGGGAGATATGTCGAAAATAAAAACAAAAAAAATAGTTTTTTTATGATACCTATCCCCAAATTTATATTAAAAAGGTGTTTAAGACCTATACGGTATTTCAAATTTAAATAAATTTCATTGGCTAACACATGATGACATGGAATTTGAGTTAAAGTTAAAAGGTCCATTTTGAGTTGAAATTTCCTCAAATGCACCATACGGATTGAGTGGATTCCTATTGTCATGCAGGAGTTTGTAGTAGGAATCCCACCTACCTGGATACATCTACTGAGGAAAGTAACCAGGGTCATTCTTTTTTATAGGGAAGTCGAAGAGGCTTCTGCAGTTTATGATGTTGAGGATCAGGCCTATATATCTAGGCATTTTTATGGATTTTGATCCTATTGTTTGTACATTTATACAGTTCTTATTGGATCTTTGTATCAAAACTCAACATATCTATGGACATATTTCTACATATATATATATATATATATATATATATATATTGCATGGTTATTTGCATGTGTTCCAAATGTATCTGTTATGTATATTTTACAAAATATGTGTTAAGTGCCAATCTAGAATGTAGTTCCCATATGCATTAGTTATTGTATTTTCATTTCGTGGAATGTGATTAAATGAAATATAATTGAAATTTCTTTCAAGTAACCTAACCTACAAAAACTGACGTAACAAGGTAGGGTTTCGCACCTGATAGGCTCTATTGAGCTGGGAAACCACGAGTTGAGAATCAAGTCTGACCTCTAACCGGGTGATGCCACATGACAAGGAATCCCATAATAACTCAATAACAGGTCTGTACTTGGCCACATTATTAGTAGCATGACCTAAGAAAGCGCCTCCAGAGGCAACTAGTTGTCCTTAGGGTAAATAGATGACCCACGTGGTTGAAGCCAGGTTACAAGTATGACGACTAGTGCCATTCACAAAACCTACAAACCACTCATATGACATATGTAACAACCAACATATGGTATAAGAAACACTAACCAGCTAACTATTGTACATAAAAATAAATACAATAAAAATAGAAGAAAAAGCACCAAGCCTAGGAGTAGTACTTCTTCCGTTTTTGTCAAACAGGTTTAGAATCAAGATAGGTGTGGATTTTTTGTTCAACAATATGTGGATCTATGCCTAGTATAGATGACCAAGAACATGCGTCACGAAATTCCTTAAACAGGTCAGTATATATGGCAATCTCCTTCAAATAGCAGTTTACATCGAAATGCATATTTTTGACAACGTCGAGGTTTAAAGAGATGTTGATGGGAATAGTAACAAAAATATTTACCATATTCCGCTCAGAAAAATTCCCTCTTTTGGAAAAAGATTAATCGGTACATCAACATCTTCCGTCAGTCTCATGTGGAACTCTTGGTTTTCCATTCTACTTAGTTCTCGAAGAAAGTAGGATCTATGGTGAAAATATTGACAAATCTTATCTCTCCAACACATAGCTTCCAAAATTGCTTCATACGAAGGCAAGAACATGTCTAAGCAGGCATATGAATATAAATAATTCTCTACCTAAGCATGTAGATAAGCTTCTTCCAACTCCTCTGAGACTGAGGAAGGAGTTGCGATAGGATCAGCAGTGGTGTTAACAACAACTTTATAAGCTACTTCCACCGCCAATAAGGGTGCCTCAGGTTCATAATGGAAAGGAAGGACCCAAGGATCCGTTCTATCGACAACCATTGTGATAGACTTCCCTACACTTGTAGAACCTAAATAGTTTATAGGGGTTGGGATATCGAATGTTCCCATTAATGATGAATACATTCCAACCCCTAAGCTCTCATTAGTTGGCCTAATCTGATCAACCAAAGGTACAGTGGACTCATTAGTTTCCAAACGGCCCTTCCAATTGAAACTAAATTAGTCAACAGTAACAAACTTCCCTTCATGTGGAAAAACCATCACTCGTAGAACAGTTGAGGCAATCGCACATATGGCATAAGTCCAAGTTCTCCCTAAAAGAAAGTTATAGTCCAAAGGAGCATAAATAACCTCTACTTCAACAAACACTGCTTCCCATGCCAACTTAATCTCAAAATATGGTAGGATACCATGTGGACGGAAGGACCTCTCGTCGAAAGTAGTAAGTAAGGTATTTGATGGAACTAGCTCAGGGGAACCTAAATCCTTCTAGAAATAAATTGGCATTACACATGTGGAAGCACCTTCGTCAACAACCGTGCGTCCAAAGGTTTTTCTGCCATTAACGACATCTACTGACAAATCCACATGATACGGTAGGAGAATATTGACATCTGGCATACTAAACTTTTCCATGAGGCTCGATGAATCTATAGTGCCTAAAGTTGCTAAGAGGGAATCCCGCTGAGTAGGAAAACTCTGTAGCACTTCCAACGTCGACATCACACACAGTGCTTGAGCCAAATATTCAACAACAGAGTAGTTGGAAGTGACCCTAGAGTTAGGATTGTGAAATCCTTTTAAAGACACCTTTCAATATCTTAGGCATTGGGTCAGCAGGTTTTTTTATTGTGAGAGGGTTATATGTTTCACCGGCAGACTTACCCTTCTCAGTATCCTCTATCTCATAATTTTTATTTCTCATCTGAAGTAAGGTGTTTGATCATACCATGTCGATATAATTTTGAATTGGAGTGGCACTAGGAGTTCCTCTAGCTACATTAGAAACAGAAGATTCATTCTGTCCTTGGGAAAATAGATCCATCGGGACAGTGGGTTGTTGGTTTTTAAGAAACTTTTGACCTTGCTAAATAAGAGGTAATTGAGGGGTCAAGTGATCTTCGTGGCATAACTTGCAAGCAAAATTCACCCTCTTCTTATCTTTTCTACCCCCTTCAGCATTTTTCATGGGTTCCTAATTGTTTTTTATTTCCCTCACCCTTCTTCCCTTTCTTCTTTTTCCCATCGAGCTGTTGATTTTCCTTCTGGGAATACTGTGCAAAAACATTTGCAGTTTGAGATGAGGGGGTGGCATCCTTTGCTGCCTATGGTGTATACTACTTCACTGAAAACTCGTGGAGTTGCTTGGATAGTCATTCTACAGTGGGAAAATTAACTGAACCAACCACACCATCGGCTTGGGGTCCAGGATTGGGTTTCTCGGCACTATTGGTAGACCGGGTTTCTTGGCACTATTGGTAGACCGCAGTGCCTCAGGTATAATCTCTTACAAGATCCCATACTGAGCATAAATCAAATCTAACTTTTGGGCCCTGAGGATAGCCTCTTCTTCTCTGGTTACCCTTGAGGTGGATAGGTCCTTAGATATGTAAGGTAGTAAATATTTTAAGAACTACTCGAATAAGAATTTAGGGGGTATGGTGGATTTGTAAGCCTCTTTCGTCGTTTCCATGCTTGGATATGATATTATATGTGCATGGCTTTGTTTTGCCGAAAAGTTGACAATAAATCTATGCCAGCATCATATCGGATAGGAAGCTGGAAATGATTCAAAAAGACAATTACTAAGTCAAAAAAACTGTCATAAGCAGTAGAGGGAAGTTCAATATGCCATTTTTGTAGTACATGGGTCAAGGTTCTTTGGAACAGCCTCAACTGAACGGAATCATCATTCAATGATTTCGAGGAGCACCATAAGCGAAAAGTGGTTATATGGGCACTTGGATCTTCAACAACTTTTCCTTCAAACTTTGGAATGTATGAAGATAACTTAATCATAACATGTGGCCATGCAGAACTATGTCGCACCGAGTCATTCATCAACTTTGAAAAGTATGGAAATTTTAAAGTTTCTAGGAAGGGAAGTTTGGGCCTAACCGAAGTTAGAAAAGATTGAGTCAAGGAGGTAGGAGGACCTGCCCCCAGGTTCCCAAATGTAAAGGTGGGTTTTCCCCCAGCCGTCGGTTCTGAAGCAATTGGACTGCTTTGAAAGGGATTCCACCCCAGATCCAATGGATTACTTATGTGTGGTGCATTGTAAGTGGTTTGAGCTACCCTAGATGAAACTGGAGTCTGAAAGACAGAAGCATATATCCCTCCTTTAAAAAGGGAAAAGGGAGAGCTCATGAAAGGGATCGAAACCAGTGTCTAGAAACCTTGGTCATAATCATTTTTGTTTCCAAACTGCATGCCCACATATGCAAGTGCAGGACCTACATAAGGAGTGGATGGGAGCATATTCCCCCCATTCCATGGGAAACCCTGGACAAAACTAGGAGGATCCACTAGGACCACTCTAAGAAGTATGCATGAAAGATGGGGAAGAAAAATGTGCATAGAGAATCCCAGTGACCACCCCACTAGAAGGACCTACCACATTCGATGGAGTTGGTGGTTGGACCACCCGACTACTTGGTGACAAAGGTGTAGTAGGAGCATTTGATCTTAGAGTAACAACCAGGGGAGGTGGCACTCCTCCAACCAAAACGGCTGAAGTGGGGGTAGAAATACCCTCTACAGAGCTAGCCATAACTCTGCTCACAGGAACCCCAATAATAGGTGAATCAAAAGAAAGAACTTAGACTATCACAGGATTGTTTAAGTCAGTCAGAGGTGGGTTAAAATTCCTTGCAAACTCATCAGCCTACAAGTCTTCAATCTCTACTTTAGTTGTATCTATCTGATTAGTCCTAATTTCTGGTTCCCCCGAAACTTTGCTAACTCCTACCGGTTCAATTGATCCGTTAGTACCCAGTGTCCGCCTTTGAGGGGGCAGTGAAGGCTCCACTGTATCAGATGGAAGACGTTTTTGCAACCTTCTTGACCTATGGAGAGGTTGGTCCTCCATAGCTAAAAATTTGGTTCACACACACCTAAAGGAAAATTAAACATAGACAAACCAAACAACACTCACTAAAAATTTCCTAAAGTCGCATAGACACAACAGGTATAAGATATTCCTTCCAAAGGAAATCCTGGGATGGTTAGGGCCCAGGTCCAACCAATGAAGAACTGATAGATGGTTACTTGGCATCCCTGTAGATGTTCTTAGGCACAAATGGAGGAATCACCCAACTTCCCTCCCACACCTTCTACCGGAGTTACCTTCCAATTCTGTCCAAGGTAAACCAGAAATACCCTTCTAGCATTGCTTGTGTGTGATCCCTAATGTCAAGAGACTAAACGTGACCACAACTACACTAAGAGTCTGGTGAAACAGTCGCAAGTCTTATACTTGCGTGTGGGAAGGGTAACAAATACTGAAACCCTGTCAACACCGGCACCGCACGGAGCCCAAGAGATGGTATTCACAAGATCCCCAAACGCATAAAAATATTTATCTACGCTCGAACAAGGAATCAGAGGGTTATCTTCTCAATCCAGGTCCTCACGCAGCATCATGCTTAACTCATATGTGAGAGGATATTTCCATATTTTCTCAATAGAGAGGAGGATTTACCTAGTGAAAGGCCAACTATGTCTGAAGTCAAATACTTATGGACAGTTAAAACTTCCTAGTCTACAAGTCTAGCCTAAGCTAGTTGATGTATGAACCTAGAAAAAAGAAACTTAGTAGTAATTTTTAATTAAATCATTTTTTTCATTGGTTGTTATTAGTCAAAGGTAGAGGTGTGAAACTTGTATGGTGTTATAGACTCAGCAAAAGAAAGAAAAAATGATGTAAAAAATAAAATTTCCAAACCAAATTGCAACTATTATGCCAATTTTTCTTTTCTTTTTCTTGCAAAATGAAAGCTAATGAATTTAAACTAAGCATGAGAAACTAAAAGACTTGAAATTTTTATTTTTTCTTGAAAAATAACGAAAACCTCACTAGATGCAACCTAATGGAAAAAGTATAAAATTTTGTCTTTTCTTTTTCAAAAACTTTCAAAAATTATAAATGCAAACTTGAGTAAATTTGAACAATATAAACATATAGCAATGAAAGATGTAAACAGATCCCAAAGCAACACACTTCAACCAAAAGGAAGAAATGGAACAGACCCTAACCTTGACGAAACTATTAAACTCAAAAGCTCACTAGATCCACAAAAAAGGAGAATGGAAAACTCAAACTACAAATAGTAGTGCAGATCATAAAGTGTTCCTAAGGATTGATCAATGACCTAGAACAGAAGCACTCAACCCAAAAATCCAAGTAGGAGGACCAACAACTTTCACAAATTAAGAAATTCAAACACAAAGAACCCAAGGACTTGAAAGATCAAGCAAACTGTGTGATGTACAGACCAAATACTTACAACATCATGTCAGAAACATAACCTTCACAAGCCTCTAATAGGTCACCAAAATAGGGACAAGCAAGAACCCAATGAACTCAGAGAAAGCTACAGGAACATGCAACTATTATAAAGACAGCTTGTGTATGACGCGTGGCTGTCCAGAATGCAACCCGTGTATACAAAGTGAAAAACTTGGCTGTCAACAAGACAACCCGTGTGTGCTGCTAAAAAAATTTCAAAATAAAAAGTACTAGCAGACAGGCCCTGAACATGCCAAACTAGAAATCAAAGGGAAAAAACAACCTTTCACCAACATAATAAAAAAGAGTCAAAAACTGGTCAAGGACCCACAGAAGGTTGGACTCCCCAGTGGAATCGCCAGTTCTATTTTTCAGGAAAACACACCCTTATAACATAGGGTCTCTAGGGTTACCAACTTACTGAGCTAGACTTGCAGGCAATCAGTCCAAGTGGTTAACTCCGAATGTCTAATCAAGTCACACAATCAGTTATAATCAATTAACTGATTCTAACTGAAGTGGTAGGTGAGGAAAAGTGCCTTATCCACATGTAGTCATGTCTAACTAGTGCTAATTGAGCTGATTGTGATCTAACTGAAACTAACTGGAAAATAACTAAGCTTAACTAGTTTCAACTCCAACTGACTGAAGGAGTTTGGTGTTGGGACTCCCATTGGCTCCTAAAATGTAGGGATTGGCCTAGGAGTCGCATAAACTAATGCATGCAAGTCTAGTTAGTGGCACTTAGCGTTTATCGGTGTTCCCCACACTGTAGTAACTGGTACATGTGTCCCCATTAGGCCAAGTGGCCCCAAAGGTACTAGTGGACCCAAATAATTTAATAAAACTCCTAAGTTATGCTAAAATAATCTAATAGATAGTTTGGTTAAGGGAGGATTATAAATCCTAACAATCATTGGTGTGGCTATCAACTTGCAATCCTCCATCTAAAATATCCTTAGGATGTATACTAGTACATATTTTCCTTTCCCTAGGAAAATGTGACTAGGCTCCTGCCAAACCTCCAATACTAGAAAATAATGCATCATCCCAATATATTTCATCTCATATTCTGAAGCAAGAGATCTCTTGCATTCTGCAATGAGTCTCTCTGAACATGTAATAAACAAATCATCAACATAGAGCGGAAGAATAAGAGGATATTCACCTACCACAATAAAGAATAGGCTGGGATTCACCTCACTCCTCTGAAATCCCATCTGCAGCAAGTAAGACTCAATCCTAGTGTACATGCTCTAGGAGCTTGCTTCAGTCTATAAAAAAAATTCTTCAACCTGCATAAATGAAAATATCTCCCATGCATCTCAAATCCCTATGGTTACATGACATACACCTCCTCCTCTATCATTCCATTTAGAAATGTGACATTCACATCAATATGGTGGATCTCCCAACCCATCTCTATTGGAATGGAGATCACTACTCTGATCAAAGGGTATCTAACAATTGGTGCAAAGGTCTCGTCATAGTCAACTCCCTTTATCTGTGAGAACCCCCTTTCCACAAATCAATATTTGTCACTAGTACATATGGCTCAAAAGTTTCATGAAATATTGCCATGAATAAGTTAAAATGGAGATTTTTGTGGATAAATTGATAAAAAAGTTTGAAAAGAAATCGTTCTAGCCCCAGATCACCGTCGTTATTTCGATGTAAATGACTGTTCATATTTATAGAGACACAAATTCGTCTCTATTGCAACAAAGACACACATTCGTCGCTTTAGCGATGGAACTATAAACACTTGCAAATCAACGACCATCACAATAATGGTCATTGACTTTTTCATATTGTTGAAATTTGATCATTATGCATTTTCATTGTAACAGCCATGATCGTTGATCTATAAATGCAGGTTCTTAAGATATATTTCATCAACTTTTTCGCTATAGTTGTAACAATTTTTCTGTTGATTGTTCGATATGTGATTTCAAGAGTCTGCTACTGGTTTAACACATCAAATTTTTTATCTCCTTTGGTTTCTAGGTTAGTATTTTTAAATGCTTTGTCTCCTTTAATGTGTAGGGCCATACATAAAGTGATTCGACTATTCATTTTCTCCTCAATATAACTAACACATCCAATACCAACATGGCAAGAAATGGATGGTTAGGATGTATTGATTTCATGTGTATATATATACTCTATTTAATTTACTTATACATTGATTGAGTTTTTTTGCTCTTATAGTCTATTATAATGTCAAATAAATATACTTAGGAATAAAATAATAAGAGGTATGTTGATTTTAAGGCAACATTGGAGGCTGTAAATTTTCCTTTAATATTCAACTAGGGCTAAATAGTGCATGAAAAATATCAACTAATAACCACACATGAATATCTTTTATAGCATGCAGCGGAATATAAAACTGAGAAATAACTCACAACATCACATCACAATATTGACACTATTATTTTGGGTATGGAAACCCCCAGAAAAACCCTAGATGGGAAAATTGGTGCAGCAGTCAGATATAGATTTTATTATGAAAAAGTATGGAACTTTTACAATCACTGCAAATTCACCCAAACCTGGCGAATGGAGTACCCGGAAGAATCACTAGGAAAGTCCCAGCTAAACCTCCACACCCTCATGCATGGGCTTATGGCCCAGTTGTACAAAGCTCGATGATCCTGCTGCTCGCTCCTCTGCCTTCTCAGCTAAATCCTCTGTCTAAATTTCTCTCCCTGTTTGTATACTATCTCTATCGGAATACAAGTGTGTGTGTTCTCTCCACCAATTGATCTCTATTTTATAACTTTAGGTAAATCGAAAACCCTAATTTCACTTTCATTTTAACTAGTGGTAAAGCAAAAACTGTATTTCACTTTCACTTTAACTAGTGGTTCACTCAAGTTAATTTATATAACTTTAATTTATTTTCCAAAGTAAACTTAGGAAAAGTAAACTAAAGACAACTGGTTTCCTATTTTAAGTCTTCTAAATGCATGCAGGAAGACCTTCCTTGTTGCTAATAGTTTAACACTCCCTATCAATGTGGAAGGTGTTATCTCTAAGGTTGTTTGACCTTTTACCTTAAGATCTTTGATTGTGATGAGTTTTTATTTTTAATTTTTCGCTTTGTTTTATACCTTCTTTTTGATTGAATGCCATTATGGTTTTCTTTTAGTCTTTTGAAACATCAAAATCTTCACTTATTTAGAGCTATGAACCTGTGTATGTGCAAGATATTTTATATTATAGATTTAATTGTTAAAACTGGTAGCATTTCTTCAAACTGGCAGTATTTCTCAAATTGGCAGCATTTCACGAACTGGCAGCATAGTATCAAAGGGTATTTTATTTAAAAAAATTGTTATTCATAAGTACGATGGAATATAAAGGGGATAATGAACTATGGTTATATTCATGTTATTCCATACTTGGTATGAATATGCTTTAAAAGCACTCCTGCCCACAAAATTATGAATTTTATCGTGTCATTCATGGGCTTGTACAACTGTTTTCATTTTGAAATTAAAAGCACTCCATGCAATGAGTATTAGTACTAATCATGGTATGGTCGATATAATTCATCCTTTTTCCCTAAAAATATGTCTCATTATTCTTCCTAAATACTCTGGTTAACTGGGAGAAGGACATTCAGAGAGTCGTTTTTATACTATCAGCGTTCATCGTTCACGAACAGCAAAATTAGGGTTTGAAGCAGCAAGGGTTTGTTTTCAAACTCTGAATGATCATATTTTAAAAGGGGCCAGCTTATATTATATACATTTCCCTGCATTTCAAAGCAAGTTGTTGCAGTAAAAATTCCCTGTTAAAAGAGTATAGTGTGAAGGGGTTTTAAAAATGTCAAAGACAACAGAGGAAGAAGATCCAGAGGTTGTGGTAAAAAGAAAGCCAGGAGGCTTAATTTGCAGGTTGGATCCAAATAATACAGAGTGGATAATGAAATTTCCAAGATCAGCCAAATTAATGAAGAAGGCCGGATGGTTTACCTTCTGTGAGATATTACAAGGTTATCACTCACAGGTAACCATGTCTTTTATTAAAAACTATAAAGATGAAAAAGTTCAGCTTGAAAGCTTAACAGTTAGGGTAAACGAAGATTATATTGCTGAAGCAATAGATGTTTTGGCACAGGGGGAGAGATGGTTTAAACAACAGGATTTCCAAGGGGATTACAGTGAATTTTTTATGCCAGGATTTGAGAAGTTAGATTGGAAAAACGGTATCCGTGTGAGCAAAATAAAGCCGAGTTGGAAGATTCCTTTAGAGATGGTACAAAACTATATCACATGCAATGGATGGTATGATAGAGTGCTTAAATGCCATTTAAGGTTGTTGATGCACCTTAATGGAAGTATACAGATCAATCTCCCATTTTATTTATTAAAAAGTCTTCAAAAGATGATTTCAAGGGTTCAGGGCCATCTAGAGCATATTGCTCGATCTGTCTATCATCAGGGTTTGATTAAGCTATTTATTTTATCACAGTTGCATAAGGAAGGATGAACCTAGGAAGCTCTATTGACAGAGCTAGGGTTCAAAGAAAACCCTAAAGAGAAGGGAAAAAGGATGATCGACAATTCAGACCAGCAAACAACAAGTCACAAAAAACCAATTCAAACTGCTGAAGAAGAAGGAAAGGATACTACAAAGAAACCAATTCAGGAAGGTTTGTGTCCTAAAGCTTCATGCACAAATGAAAACCCTAAAAAAATGAGTGTTATGTTAAAAAATATAGCCTCAAAAAGTGAAGTTCGTAATAAGTTATTGAAGACAGAGAACAAGGATATGAATCCAAGAACAGGGTTAAGAAAGAAGCTGCAGACAGAGAAGAGATCAGCACAAGAAGATGGCATGGAAATTGTAATGATAGATGATGCCCTCAGTGAAGAAGCTGTACATACATCTAAGGATCAATATTGTTCAGAGATTGAGAAATTTATTGATGTTCAAGGAGTTGCAGGGTCTATACCTGAAGCCTTTTGCACAAACAAGCAAGTTAATTCAGGAGATTGCTCAGCATCAAGGACTCTACAGGAAGAAGAAGTCCATATGAAAGAAGAAGACCTGGAAATATCTCTAGAACTAAACCAAGTTAAGAATTATTTGCAGACATACAAAGAAAAAACTAGGTTTCTGCAAAACATTAATGAAAAGTTGATGATAGCCAATAAAAGACTTCGGGAAGATCTGGAGGATAAGGAGACAGAGTATCAAAAGTTGCTGACAATATCTAAAGATATTCTAAGGGAAAAAAGAACTATTCAGAAGCAGCTTGAACTCATCAAAGCTCAAAATAAGGAAGACAACAAGGATGCTGAATTTGCCAGATTACAGAAGCGTTCCCAGGTTTTAAGTGATTTAGCTATATTAGCAGAGGCTTCCAAAAGCCTTTAGATGTTGAATTGTAGTTTGCTTTTGAAATAATGTTGTCTATTGACAGATGTCTTTTTTATTACACTTGTACTTGAATACTGTTTAAAGGGGATTGACTTCCCTATTTTTGAGAAGGCTCGATCCATAAAAGTAGGATCTTATAGTTAGCTTAAACAAACAAATATTTTGTATTTAACAAGAGTCTCTAGATGAGATAGGGGTTGGCATTTGGAGTTATGAAGATCCAATTTTGATAGCTTTCTATATGATATGAAGTACTCTACATCTTCAATACAGGTTCTACCTTGATATGAGTATGATTATGATTTGTATGTGTAGCTTATGAATTGTGTTTCTTATGATTTATATTGTATATGGTCCATTGAATCCCATTGCAATGATTCTTATGTTGAAATACAATTATCTTTTAAACTTTTAAAAAACAGAGATAGTCTCATTTCATAATTTCATGATCGTAGTTCCTTTAATATTGGATTTTGTAACCTGTTTCATATTATACAGTTCCTTAAAGATTTTGTGATTTTCTTATGGCTTTGATGACATACCAGCCCATTTTTCATTTTGAATTCATTGATTTATATGTTTGAAAAAGATTTCCTTAAGCTTGAACCCCTGTAGTCTAGGTTCAACTTTGGGGATAACATCTTCTGGCGTTGTTGCCGAGGATAGAGAAAGGAAAGGACATCTTCCCTGAGTAATCGACATTATTATGAAACTGATTTTGCAGGGTGAACAAAATCAGTCAGATCTGTTATAGACTACATCCAGTCACCTTTAAAAAAAGTTACAGTGGCTTCAAAAAAGATAGGAACTCGAGGAAATCCCTCATCCCCTTTAAATCCAGGAGTCTCAGATCCTGAGCAGTTGTTAAAGGAGGCTAGGAGAAATCTAATTTCTACTTCATCAGAAAAATTCAAACAGCTTGCAACCTTGGAGATCCCTGAATCCTCATCTATTCCAGTTCCTTCTTTTGACCCACATTCAGAAAAAGGAAGAGAAGAGTTAGACCTGTTATTTACCCCTTCCCAAATTGACAATTTACGTGTCTTTACAAATCCTTTTCTATCAGAGAAGGTTAAACTCGAAGCATTGAAAACAGGAGCTTCCTCTTTATTTTCAACCCATATTCCTTTGGTTAAGACCATCCTAATGACTAAATCAAATCCTGGTAATTTGTCTCCCTCATCACACCAGTCAAGCATTTCCAATCCTAGAATGGCTCAGCCTCAAAATTGAATGGCTGCTATGGTAGCAGCAAGATATGCCCCATTTGTTTTACCCCAGCCTCTCAATGCTCTCCCAGCAGGAGACTATCAGAAGTACCTTCCAAGATTTAATGGTCAGGGAGATGCTACTGCAGAAGAAAACTAGAATACATTTTGCAGTTATGCAGACAATCACAATTTTGAACATGAGGATGTTTAGATGAGGGTTTTATTCAAAGTTTAGATGGTGAGGTTAGAAAATGGTTTAGGGAATTACCACCAAACTCTATAGATGACATAGATTCTTTAGAAGAAGCATTTATGAGACAATGGGGGGACACTAAAGATTATTTGTATTACATGACAGAGTTTGGATCATTAAAGAGAAAAAAGGATGAAACTGTGGGAGATTTTTCCAAAAGATTCAATAAAATGTACAGTAGGATTCCAGCTGAAATAAAACCCACTGAGACAGCAGCAAAGTTAACTTATGCAAACTCATTTGATCATGAGTTCTCTTTATTATTTAGAGAAAGAAAATCTGTGTCACTTCAAAATATGCAAAATGCAGCATTAGAAGTAGAGTCAAATATTTTGGCCTCAAATAAACTCAAAGAGGAAACAGAACATCAAATTGCTGACAAAAAGGGTAAAAAAGAAATCATTACATCCAGCTATACAGGAAGATCATCAGATATCAAAATGGATGAAATGAATAAAATCATAAAAAATTTGTCTGCTAAGATTGAAAGGTTGGAAATGGGAAATAGAAATCAGAATAAACCCATACCTGGATGTGAAAGAAATCAGAATCAGTTTAGAAGACCTTTTTCTCCTAGGTTCTTGCCAAGAGAAAGACAAAACAATGATATGCAAAGAGACAGGTGAGAAAATGAAGAACAAAGGATTCAACCTCCTTTTCAAAATAATAATGTCAGAGATGATGAATCATACGAAATTGATGAGGGAGAGTTAGATGATTTAGAAGAGCAAGAACATAATACTAGTCAGTTTGATGGTGATTTTTCCTCTCATTTTCTGCCTAAATCTGATTATCAGTATGCTACATAAATAGATCATTATGAAGAAGATGATTATCAGATGTCTACGCCTGAAGTTTGTCAAGAAATACCACAAAAATCATATGGTCTAAGATCAGGAGTAAAACATGCAGCGCAAGCTAAAAAATTGGTGAAAGCTCATCCTACTAAACAAAATATGTCTTCAAATCAAAAACAAGTGGTAAATGAAAGAAAAGATGAAGTTGTAAATGTTGAGGAGGTGAATAAAGCTTTAACTGGTTTCAGTTTCGAGCATGAGCTTAATAAAGTGAAAATCCTTGTACCTTTAACAGAGTTGATTAAGAGTAAAGTTTACAGGGAAGCAGCTTTTAAAACTTTTAGAAATGCAGTGAATTATACTCCTATCCCATCCGATGAGATCAATTTGCAAGATGAAAAACCTACTATTATTGTAGGGTCAAAAACTTTTGATCAGCCTAATGATAATTCAAAATATCCTCCTCCTTTTTATGTAACATTTTCAGTACATGATCAGCTAATGCATAATTGTCTGCTAGATTCAGGAGCTTCACATAACCGCATGCCAAAAGCTGTCATGGAAGCTTTAGGACTGAGTGTTACTAAACCATACCATGATTTGTACGCATTTGATTCTAGGGCAGTGAAGTGTATTGGGGTAATCAAGGATCTGGTGGTGAATTTAACCCAGGTACCTATGAAGAGTGTATTGATGGATATTGCTGTAGCAGACATTTATCCCAAATTTGGTATGTTACTGTCTAGATCCTGGGCAAAGAAAGTGGGGGGAAATCTGCAGATGGATATTTCATATGCTACAATTCCAGTATTTGGAGGAGAATTCAGAAGACTTTACAGAGAGGTACAGTTAGCATATTTGGTAAGTGATAATAGACACCCTAATAATCATCCAATGTATTCAATTGATGAAAATCTTGGTTCTTGTATGTTGCAATTAAATGATGAAATTGAAGGGGTTTTACAAGTACAAAAAGATATCTCAGTTCATGTAAAGAGAGAGGAACCAGATGGGTTGTGGCAGATGTATTTCGATGGTGCATCAAGTAAAGAGGGGGCAGGAGCAGGAGTATTATTGATTTCAGTTGGAGGTGAGATTATTTCCCTTATGTACAAATTGGAATTTAAAACAACAAATAATACTGCTGAATATGAGGCTTTGATTCTTGGGTTAAGAGCAGCAAAAGACTTGGGTATTAAAGAACTTGTTGTATTTGGCGACTCCGAATTAGTAAGTCAGCAAGTAAAAAGGGTTTACCAAGTAAAGCAGTATTTGTTGAAAGTTTATAGGAATGAGATTTGGGATCTAATTGAAAATTTCTTTATAGCTTTCAATATAACTTTTGTTCCAAGAGAATACAATGAGACAGCTGATTCCCTAGCCTTAGCAGCAGCCGATTTCAAAGTTCCAAAGGTAACTCATCTGAAATACACAATTTATGTAAGGTACATACCCTCTGTCCCAGATAATATCAAGCATTGGAAAGTTTTTAATGATGATCAGGAAATAAAAGAATTTCTGGAATTAGTAGGTGAATTTTCAGATGATACAGTTGATCATGAACAAGATTCGAAATGGGTAGAAAATGAACCTTGCAGAAATAATTCAATTGCTGATCACAAAATTGTTGAGTTAAAAGGGAATTTTATTCCTAAGGGACTTGTTCCGTTAGAAAGATTGTTTTCAAAAGATGATACACTGATAAAACCCACCTTGCAGACTACTGAGGAGAATGTTATGGAGCATAATATTGGTTCTGAAAATCATCCTAAGATGATAAAATTGTCAAAATTGCTGTCAGATGAAGAAAGAAGAAAATATGTTGGTTTGCTGAAAGAATATAGGGACATTTTTGCTTGGTCATATCATGATTTAAAAACATATGATACTAGCATAATTCAGCACAAAATTCCTCTAAAACCAAATACTAAGCCTTTTAAACAAAAGCTTAGAAGGATTAACCCAGCATTGCTGCCAGTGATTGAAAAAGAAGTAAAAAAATTACTAGATGCAAAAATTATTGTACCTCTAAGGTATTAATCTTGGGTTGTGAATTTGGTGCCTGTACGTAAGAAGAATGGAGAGATAAGACTATGTGTAGACTTTCGTAACTTGAATAGATCTTGTCTCAAGGATAACTATTCCTTACCAAAGATAGATTAGATTTTGTAGAGGGTTGTAGGATCTCACAAAATTTCAATGATTGATGGATTTTCTGGTTATAACCAGATTGCAGTTCAGCCGGAGGACCAAGAAAAAACATGATTTAAAACTCCATGGGGGACCTTTATGTATGACAAAATGCCCTTTGGGCTTATGAATGCAGGTGCTACTTTTCAGAGGTCTATGGATATAGCTTTTGTGGGTGAAAATGAAAAATTTGTAGTGATATACCAAGATGATATCACAGTCTTTTCCAAGTCTGATGAAGATCACCTTAAACATTTGAGACAAATTTTTATTAAATGCAGAAAGTTTGGTTTATCATTAAACCCAAAAAAGTCTCACTCTGCTCTAATAGAAGGAAAATTGTTAGGGCATATTGTTTCTGCTGAAGGAATAAAGATAGATCCAGAGAGAGTCAAGGTTGTCTTAAAAATTAGTATTCCTAGAAATAAAAAAGAAATTCAATCTTTTATTGGAAAAATCAACTTTTTAAGATGGTTTATTCCCAATTTTGCAGAAATAATTAAGCATATCACTGAGATGCTTAAGAAGGATAGAGAGGTTAAATGGTCTAACCAGGCTAGACAAGCATTTGAAGCCATTAAGCAGGCATTAATAGAAGCCCCAGTATTGATAGCTCCTGACTATACAAAAAAATTTGCAATTTTCTCATTTGCATCAGAAGACACTATAGCTGATGTATTATTATAAAAGAACTCAAATGATTTGGAACAGCCAATTGCATTCTTCAGTAAAACATTAAGAGACTTAGAGCTGAAATATAATATAATGGAAAATCAAGCATATGCCTTAGTTAAAGCTCTTAAATTCTTCAGAATATATGTTTTACATTCTAAGGTACTGGCATATGTTCCAAATTCAGCAGTCAATGAGATTTTAGCACAACCTGACAGCAAAGGAAAAAGAGGCAGATGGATAGCTAAGGTTATCGAGTATGACGTAGAAATTAAACCAAAAAAGTTGGTAAAAGGTCAGGGATTAGCTAAACTTCTAACATAATCAAATTTTTGGGTTTTAAATCTTCATGTGATGGTAGAACATTCAGAGCAGGTTATGGCAACAGAACACAATAAGCAGCAAGTTTATAATAGGTATGGTGAGTCTGATTGGTATAAAGATATTGTATATTTCCTTTTGTACTTACAATGCCATCTGGAATTGAATAGAAATGAATGCAGATCATTAAAACTAAAAGCAATGAAGTATGTTTTAATAGATCATATTTTGTACTAGAAGGATCCGGGAGGAATGTTGTTAAAATGTTTGGAGAAATCCGAAGTTGATGTTATTATTTCAGAATTGCACAGTGGAGTTTGCGGAGGGCACAAATATTGGAAGGCAACTGCATTTAAAATCATAAGAGCAGGATATTATTGGCCTACCCTTTTCTCAGATGTGTATCATTAGGTTAGATCATGTGTGGAGTGTCAAAATTTTGCAGGTAAGCATAAACTTCAGTCCTTACCTTTGAAACCTATTTTAGTGAATGGTCCATTTCAGCATTGGGGTCTAGACTTCATCAGTGAAATTCATCCTCCCTCTAGTGGACAGCATAAATGGATTCTAACTGCTACTAATTTTTTCACTAAATGGGTGGAAGTAGTTCCTACAAGGAGAGCAACTGAACAAGTCATAATTACTTTCCTTCAAGAAAACATCCTGGGTAGATTTGGATGCCCTAAGAAATTAGTTACTGATAATGCTCCTGCTTTTAAATCAAAAAGGATGGTAAACTTTTGTCAAGAAAATAATATTAACTTGAAACAGTCCACACCATACTACCCACGGGGAAATGGATTAGCAGAATCTAGTAATAAAAATATTGTAAACAGTATCAAGAAAATGCTATTTGAAAACAAAATAAGTTGGGATACCAAACTAAAATTTGCTCTTTGGGCTAATAGAGTAACAATTAAAAAGTCAATTGGGACATCTCTTTTCCAATTGGTATATGGAATTGATGTTGTTTTTCCTGTTCAATTAGTGACCCCAGTCATTAAGTTTATGCAGGAAATAAAAGAAGAACCAGATGATATCAGAAGAAGAATGTTTCAGATAATTCAGTTGCAGCAAGAGAGAGAAGCTATCAAGAATACAGTTGAGAGACATAAAAGAAGAATGAAGGAAAGCTTTGACAAGAAGTTAAAAAAGAGATGTTTGCAGTGGGTGACCTCATTCTCGGGTGGGATGCACGAAACGAAGAAAAAGGTAAGCATGGGAAGTTTGAAAATTTATGGATAGGGCCTTTTTCAGTGATAAAGATCCTTGGAAACAATACTTGTGTCTTACAAAATCTTAAAGGTGAGGAGATTGCAGGTCCAGTCAATGGACATTTCTTAAAGAATTTTTATACATATTGAAAGACAAAGTGTTATTGTACATATTCACTGTATATATCATTTTTCCTTTAAATAAGACTCCAACCCAATAAGACAGAAATGACTAGCAGGTTTCTGGAGGCACTGGTCAACATGTTCTCAAAGTTTCCCAGGAAAACTTTGTCCCCAGATGGAGCCAGATGTTATCTCTAAGGTTGTTTGACCTTTTACCTTAAGATATTTGATTGTGATGAGTTTTTATTTTTAATTTTTTGCTTTATTTTATACCTTATTTTTTATTGAATGCCATCATGGTTTTCTTTTAGTCTTTTGAATCATCAAAATCTTCACTTATTTAAAGCCATGAACCTGTGTATGTGCAAGAGATTTTATATTATAGATTGAATTGTTAAAACTGGCAGCATTTCTTCAAACTGGCAGCATTTCTCAAACTGGCAGCATTTCACGAACTGGCAACATAGTTTCAAAGGGTATTTTATTTAAAAAAAATTGTTATTCATAAGTACCATGGAATATAAATGGGATAATGAACTATGGTTATATTCATGTTATTCGGTACTTGGTATGAATATGCTTTAAAAGCACTCCTGTCCACAAAATTATGAATTTTATCGTGTCATTCATGGGCTTTTACAGATGTTTTCATTTTGAAATTAAAAGCACTCCATGCAATGAGTATTAGTACTAATCATGGTATGGTCGATATAATTCATCCTTTTTCCCTAAAAATCTGTCTCATTATTCTGCCTAAATACTTTGGTTAACTGGGAGAAGGACATTCAGAGAGCCGTTTTTATACCATCAGCGTTCATGGTTCACGAACAACAAAATTAGGGTTTGAAGTAGCAAGGGTTTGTTTTCAAACTCTGAATGATCATATTTTAAAAGGGGCCAGATTATATTATATATGTTTCCCTGCATTTCAAAGCAAGCTGTTGCAGTAAAAATTCCATGTTAAAAGAGTATAGTGTGAAGGGGTTTTAAAAATGTCGAAGACAGCAGAGGAAGAAGATCCATAGGTTGTGTTAAAAAGAAAGCCAGGAGGCTTAATTTGCAGGTTGGAGCCAAATAATACAGAGTGGATAATGAAATTTCCAAGATCAGCCAAATTAATGAAGAAGGTCGGATGGTTTACCTTCTGTGAGAAATTACAAGGTTTTCACTCACAGGTAACAATGTCTTTTATTAAAAACTATAAAGATGAAAAAGTTCAACTTGAATGCTTAACAGTTAGGGTAAACAAAGATTCTATTGCTGAAGCAATAGATGTTTTCGGCACAGGGGGAGAGATGGTTTAAACAACAGGATTTCCAAGGGGATTACAGTGAATTTTTTATGCCAGGATTTGAGAAGTTAGATTGGAAAAACGGTATCCATGTGAGCAAAATAAAGCCGAGTTGGAAGATTCCTTTGGATATGGTACAAAACTATATCACATGCAATGGCCGGTATGATAGAGTGGTTAAATGCCATTTAAGGTTGTCGATGCACCTTAATGGAAGTATACAAATCAATCTCCCATTTTATTTATTAAAGAGCCTTCAAAAGATGATTTCAAGGGTTCAGGGCCATCCAGAGCATACTGCTCGATCTGTCTATCATCAGGGTTTGATTAAGCTATTGATTTTATCACAGTTGCATAAGCAAGGATGAACCTGGGAAGCTCTATTGACAGAGCTAGGGTTCAAAGAAAACCCTAAAGAGAAGGGAAAAAGGATGATGGAGAATTCAGACCAGCAAACAACAAGTCACAAAAACCAATTCAAACTGTTGAAGAAGAAGGAAAGGATACTACAGAGAAACCAATTCAGGAAGGTTTGTGTCCTGAAGCTTCATGCACAAATGAAAACCCTGAAAAACTGAGTGTTATGTTAAAAAATATAGCCTCAAAAAGTGAAGTTCGTAATCAGTTATTGAAGACAGAGAACAGGGATATGAAGCCAAGAACCAGGTTAAGAAAGAAGCTGCAGACAGAGAAGAGATCAGCACAAGAAGATGGCATGGAAATTGTAATGATAGATGATGCCCTCAGTGAAGAAACTGTACATACATATAAGGATCAATATTGTTCAGAGATTGAGAAATTTATTGATATTCAAGGCGTTGCAGGGTCTATACCTGAAGCCTTTTGCACAAACAAGCAAGTTAATTCAGGGGATTGCTCAGCATCAAGGACTCTACATGAAGAAGAAGTTCATATGAAAGAAGAAGACCTGGAAATATCTCCAGAACTAAACCAAGTTAAGAAGTCTTTGCAGACATACAAAGAACAAACTAGGTATCTGCAAAACATTAATGAAAAGTTGATGATAGCCAATAAAAGACTTCGGGAAGATCTGGAGGATAAGGAGACAGAGTATCAAAAGTTGCTGACAATATCTAAAGATATTCTAAGGGAAAAAGGAACTATTCAGAAGCAGCATGAACTCATCAAAGCTCAGAATAAGGAGGACAACAAGGATGCTGAATTTGCCAAATTGCAGAAGCGTTCCCAGGTTTTAAGTGATTTAGCTATATTAGCATAGGCTTCCAAAAGCCTTTAGATGTTGAATTGTAGTTTGATTTTGAAATAATGTTGTCGATTGACAGATGTCTTTTTTATTACACTTGTACTTGAATAATGTTTAAAGGGGATTGACTTCCCTATTTTTGAGAAGGCTCGATCCATAGAAGTAGGATCTTATAGTTAGCTTAAACAAACAAATATTTTGTATTTACCAAGAGTCTCTAGATGAGATAGGGGTTGGCATTTGGAGTTATGAAGATCCAGTTTTGATAGCTTTTTGTATGATATGAAGTACTCTACATCTTCAATACAGGTTCTACCTTGATATGAGTATGATTATGATTTGTCTGTGTAGCTTATGAATTGTGTTTCTTATGATTTATCTTATATATGGTCCATTGAATCCCATTGCAATGATTATTATGTTGAAATACAATTATCTTTTAAACTTTTAAAAAACAGAGACAGACTCATTTCATAATTTCATGATCGTGGTTCCTTTAATATTGGATTTTGTAACATGTTTCATATTATACAGTTCCCTAAATATTTTGTGATTTTCTTATGTCTTTGATGACATACCAGCCCAGTTTTCATTTTGACTTCATTGATTTATATGTTTGAAAAATATTTCCTTAAGCTTGAACCCCTGTAGTCTAGGTTCAACTTTAGGGATAACAGAAGGGATTCGGTAGCAACCCCAACTTATCCCTGAACTTCACAAAACTCCATCTGCAAAGTGCCTTGCTGAAAATGTCTACCACTTGCTCATATGTTTGTATGTACTCCAACCAAATGGTTCTCCTCCGAACACAATCTCTCAAGAAGTGATATCTGATGTCTATCTATTCGCTCTGGTCATGGAACACTAGATTCTCAGATAGCCTGATGCCACTCTTATTTTCAGAGTGAACTACTGTAGCCTCTGGCTCACACTCGAACAACCCTACAAGTAATTTCCTCAACCACGTACTCTCATAATAATCCATGTTGGTTTCCATGTACTCAGCCTCTGCAGAGCTCAATGCAACTGACTTCTACTTCTTGCTGAACCAAGAGACAACCCCTGATCTAATGCTGAAACAGCAACCTGAAGTACTCTTTCGGTCCTCTACACATCCTGCCCAGTCATCATCTGTGAAACATGCTAGTTGTACACTCCCCTTGCACTCATAAACCAATCCATACTCCATTTTACCTCTGATCTAGTGAAGTATGTGCTTCGCAGTCGTCCAATGCACTCTCTGAGCGTCCACCATGAACTGACTCAAAGAGTTGACTACAAAGCTGATATCTGGTCGAGTGTTGACCAGATACATAAGTGATCTGATAAGCTGATGAAACAATGTAGGATCAAATCCGTCTAACCCTGATGTATCAATCTTCCTCCAGTTGGAAACTAGAGGTATGGCCATAGGATTGCAGTCCTCCATCTGAATCTCTTCAGGATCTCTACTGCATACTTCCCCTATCCAATGAAGAAGCATCCATCTCTCTGCCAAACCTCCAAGCCTATAAAGTAATGCATCAACCCAAGGTCTTTCATCTTAAACTCTACTGCAAGGTTGGACTTGCAGTCTCCAATCAGCCTCTCATCTCCTGTCAAAAATATATCATCCACATATAAGACTAGTATGAGAGGCACCTCACCTGTCAATAAGTGCAGGTTTTGGTCAGCCTCACTACGCTGAAATCCCATATCACGTAGATAGTTGTCAATCCTCAAGTACCATGCTTGAGGTTCCTACTTGAGCCCTTAAAGAGCTTGATGCAGTCTGCATACATGTGTCTCCTTGTTCTCTACATAAAACCCCTCTAGCTACTCAATATACACCTCCTCCTCTATCACTCCATTGAGGAAGGAAGTCTTAACATCCATCTGATGGACACGCCAACCCATCTCAGCTGCTAGTGAGATAATGGTCCAAATGGAAGAATACCTGCCAACAAGGGCAAAGGTCTCATCATAATCAATACCCTCCTTCTGTGAAAACCCATTTTCCATGAAGCGCACATTGTACTTCTCCATGCTTCCATCTGCTACATGGTTCACCTTGTAGAACCATTTGGATCCCACCGCCTTTTCCCTTGTGGCCTCGGCACAATCTCCCATACATAGTTTTTCATAATGGAGTCATAGTCCTCAACCATAGCTTCCTGCCACACATCATGTAGTGCATCCTCCCCGAAGCTGGAAGGGTCATAGTTAATCAACTCTGTCATCAATGCCCCATATAACTAAACCTCTCTGGTGGTACACTATGTCTAAAAGATGTCTATGGAGGATCTACCTTCCTGGAATCCTGCATTGTGGATCTAAACCACTTAGGCCTTGGCCTAGTGTCATCTAGTTGTGACTGTTGGATATCCGTCTCCTACCACAGGTCATCCTTCAAGTCAATGACTAAAGGATCCTATCCACCTAACTCCCTCTGACCACTAGAACCTATGCTCTGTGTTTGTACCTGTACCTATACATCTGTCTCTTCCAACTTGGCTCCTGACTCCTATGTCAGTTGTTTCTCTACTGGTAAGTCCAAATATCTCCGCAAGGCCCTGTCCTCATCGAACTGGACATCCCTGCTCACAATGATCCTCTTGCGAGGAGGAATGTAAACTCTATATTCCTTCGAAATATTGTTGTAACCAACAAGAAACCCCTTCTCTATAGAAGGGTCCAACTTCTTCCTATTGTCATCATGAACATGACAATAGCAGACACTGCCAAATATGTGAATGTGACTCACATCTAGCCTACTTCCTATGAAGACCTCCTTCGGTATCTTCCTCCCCAAGGTTGTGTGGGGAAACCTATTTTGAATGTATACTGTAGTCATGTATGCCTTAGCCCAGAGGAATAGTGGTAATCCATGATCAAATAGCATGGCCTTGGCTGCTCCAGCAATAGTCATGTTCTTTCGCTCTGCAACTCCATTCTGTTGTGGGGTATCGGGCACAGTGTGCTCCTACTTGATCCCCTCAGCCAAACAATACTCCATGAACTCATTAGAAGTGTACTCACCCTCATTGTCTATCCTCAACACCCGAATCTTCTTTCCTAATTGGTTCTCGAAAAGAGTCTTGAACTCTCGTAACCTCTCAAATACCTCTAACTTGGAATTCAGGAAATAGATCCAGGTTTTCCTGGAATATTCATCAATGAAGGTTATGCGGTAACTGTAACCACTGAATGAATGGGCACTCATAGGTCCTGTAATAACCCAAAAATTCGTAAAAATTTAAAAAAAATTAAAGTGACATAAAATGTCTAAAGTCGCAGCTAAGTAACTGCTAATGGTTAGCGGAAAATGAAACATTTTATAAAAGAACATGGGATTTATTCTTTAAAAGAACCTCTAAACTAATGGATGTAATCTTAAACCCTATGTTAGTACTATTAATGACTTAAGAGCTTTAGTTCTATCAAAGTTAGAAAAGGACTTGCATTTTGCTGCTGCTAGATATACTGATGATTAACTTTTGTCAAGTAGGTAAGAATTCGTGTATGATATCAGGGCTTACTTAGCGTTCTGCTAACTCAATTGGACTGCTGGTTCCTTATAGGTTTGGCAGGTAAGTGTAAGATCCAGTAGGTGTTATTTAAAATTATGTCGAGAAACTACTTCCCTAGCATGATTAAGATGCTAGTTTTAGAAAAGGTTTAAATATGTTGCTTGTCTTCAAGGAGGTAATGTCAATTCTTTTTCAGTTGTTATAAATCCATAGTTGTATTTATAACTAACACCATAATGACTTTCTATCAAAAACATAAACAAGGTTTTAAATTGCAAGAGCAAGTACTTACTAAATTTCCTTCAATCGTATGAAGATTATTCTCTAAAAATATAAAGAACACGGTTTTATTTTCTTGTGTTTACAGTACTGGTTATTTATAAATTTCCATAGAGATAATAGAGCTCATGGTTTTGGGCTTAAGTTCACTTCAAACTGTTTAGTGATCTCACAGCTATTCTCACTCTGAGACTCAATAGACGTCCTTCTCTTAATGAATGATCAAGTTGCCTATGTTTTTCAATTATAATTTTATTTAAGAGTTGTTAGAATTTTATCAGGATTCTCCAACCTTTTTAGTCTTCAGTTTCTCGAACCCTCCTTCAACAAACAGCATAAAGACTAAGTTTTTCAAAAGTTCATGGATTTTCTTTTTACTATGGTCATAAGTTATAATATGTCCTTCTCATAACTCTTTTACTATTTCAAATAATACACAATCTAATCGACTTGTTTGAATAACATGGAGAATTTTCTAGGATAACAAGAGTATCCAAGTTTTAACTTAAGCTAGAATACTTAAGTATCAAACCACTATGAAGAAATCAAATGATGGCAATCATATGTCGTATAGTTTTGAAATTATCGTTGTAAATTGTTTGATGCAGCGCTAACTATAGGTTTCAACCCACACTTGGAGAAATATTTGGAAGGACACGTGGATAGGTTACATCCACTCGAGGGTTGACTTAAAACCTTGAAACCCTACTCATTTTCTTTCTGTAGCGAGAGTTCCTCCTTCGTGTTGGTCAAGCTGAGAGCTCGCGGCCATGAGAGGCCTGTAACCACCTTCAAACATTTGGCATTGCACTTGCAACTTCTATGTTGTGACTGTTGGGAGAAGTCGTTAATGGTTTTGGTATTTCTAAGTGTTGAATAGTTACAGCGAGACTGTGTATTGGCTTTTCTTTGTGGCTCGAAGGCTTTGCTTTCCTTTAACCTACAACTGAACACTCATAGCTTTTGTCTTCGTCTGGTTGAGTCGATTTTCTTGATTTTTCCTTCGCAGAGGTGACTTCAAGGCTTCTTTCCTTTTGGCATGGTGCCAATACGACCTAGTGTGGCCATCTCTCCTCAGCTTAAACTCCAATTTACAACAGGTAAAGACTTACCCTTAACTCGTTCTTAAATTATTTTTATTACGAGGGTTTTTAAAAAATTTAAGGAAACAAAGTATTTATAATGATACTGTTTAAATCTTGCGGGCCTTTGCTCCCGGTTACAACATTGTAGGTGAAAGCGAGCTCACCCTTCAGTTTTACATGAGCATATAAACTAGTAAGCCCCGGTTCCAACGAGGGTTTCTTCCTGCATGACGTTGTGGTTGTTGGAAGTTGGTTCTTGCAGTTGAAAGGCACGGCCTCAGTTCTCTGTTATCTTAAGTTTCAAAGCTTGTTTGTTATTGTAAAATTTTTAGAAACCCTTAAAGGGTACTTCGTGCAGGGGTGAAGAAGGCTCTGGAAGCCGTGATGGAAATTGGTTTTTATTTTGTGTTTTCAGCCTTACGACCTGAACAATGTAATTGCTTTCATTTTAAAACAATAGAGCTCAGTTCTAAACTCAATGAGGCTATCGACCTCTGTCTAGTTTATTTTAATTTTTACAATAGATTTTAGTAGGTGAAGAAAGACTGTGAAACAGTCAAGATTGTAAATGAAAATAGGTTTTCTCCTGTCAGTAAATTATGGTTATTGTTTGATATAAATATATATATTTGGTATAGTTCAGTCTTGTTAACAGGCATGAGCCTCGACCTTTTAATTCTAAAGGTTGTAAGCCATTCCTTATTATTTGATTATGTTTTTGTAAATTGTTTATGTAATATTTGATTATTTAATTTTGTTTTTCAACAAATTGTTTATGTAATATTTTAATTATTATCCTGTATTATAAGGATTCCAGTGCAAAGTTTATGGGACATTTAAGTGTGTTTAAGAGTAATATTTTACTCTGTTTTTGGCTCAAAAGAGTTAATTAATAAGTAAACCCCACAGTTCGATAATAGCATTATTTATACTTAGTAATTCTTAGCTCTGTTTATTTAATATTTTCCTTAATGATTTTTACAGCTTGTTTTTAATTCTCAGCTAAGAAGGATTAGGGTTTATTGTTGCATACTTGTGAATAGGAGATATTTATCTTTAAAAATATAAGTAGTATATTTAAGTTACTGTAGAGACTTCTGTATTTCTGTATAAGATCAGAGACACATAGCGTATGAAAATCAAATGTTATAAAAATGTTTTGAAATTTATATTTACCTAGCTCTTAGATGATAGCCTGTTTACTATACTTATGTTTATTTATTAAACTGTAAGTTCTATGTTTTATAAAGAATACTAATATTAGAATATATAAGTAATATGATTACTAAATGTTTTTACATACCTATCTTTTAGTTTTTATCTGTAGTAAATACATTTAATGCAGACATTATTTACTATTTCTTTACAATAGAAATCATAAGCAAACTAAAGTAAAATGTAGTTACAAATTTTCATTCAAGTGAAAAGAATCATCATATTCACCTAAACACCCAGTTGTACTAGAGTACTGCCTAAGCCAGGCGTGGAAAAATACAGTATGGAAATTCTAATTCTATTTGTTTCTCATTTTGAATATTTAATACTATTTCTAACATAAACTGCAAATTACCAAGTCTAACATTACACAGTTACTCCTTTCTTCACAAACCCTAATTAAATACTAACATGCATGTAGTTAAAAACTAGTAGACATTTTACCGAAGACGGTAAATAAATATAATAACATGAAGACAAATAGAACCTGTCAATGTTAAGGTGACAACAGCTTAAGGAGGTTGTTCCTCCCAACCTACTCCTGGAGAACGCTCAGATAGCGCTTCCTCAGGACCCCCGAGCCTGTTCCTGGTCCTCCTGGTAGAGTACTGGGTGGAGAATATAACCTTAAGACCTTCTGTCACCTGACTGGTCCAATTACCTCAGTAATTCAAATCTACTCACAGCAGTAAGAAATTCAGCCTAATAGATGCAATAAGTTCATTCTCAGCAATTAACCCTCAAACTTACTTCAGTAATCCCCTCCATTGAATTTCTCTTGAGTAAATTCATTCACCCTGAATGATCACCTCTTAGAATGAGCAGCCTCAGCTGTCTTCAATGGGAAATTTTATAGAGATGCCTAGGTCTTCTGGGTCAGTTTTCATTTAATGAGCCAACTGTTCCAATTCCACTTTCTTGGGGAATCATGACCACAAATATAGGGAAGTTGCCACCTGCAACACTTGGAAGTAGCTTGAGGGTGTTGCCACTTGTCAGTGTACTCTCCATCCAATCTCCTCCACCAAGTGACCAGTAAACACTCTTTAAAAGATTCCCTAAGTTGTTGTCTCATTATTTATTTATTTATAAATAAAATATTCTGAATTACATTAATTATTCTTGACTCCACTTGGTCATCAATTACGACTTAGCATAAAATATAACACAATGTTCCTCAAATAACATTAAATTGTTTTTGCAAATTGGGGCATGTGACAGGTCCACATACATTAGAATGCACCAAGTCCAAGGTCTCCTTAGACTTATGCTCACTCTGTGGAGAAGGCTTTCTGATGTTATTCCCCAAAGCACAACCCCTGCAGTGGTAATGCTTTTCCTCCTGTACCTGAGGAACTCCAATGATTTCTTGTCTCAAATGATTCAGTGCTCCATGGTGTAAGTTTGCCATCCTCCTATGCCATAACTCATCCTGACTATTGTTGTTGCTGCTGACTAGAGCCTTTGCATGCTCAATGTGTAATATCTACACTTTCTCGCTCCTTCTACCAATCACCCAATTTAAGACCCTATCTGGCCCATTGGGCCTGTTATACACTCTATGGTCATGAAAATTCACCTAATATTCCTTGTCCTCCAAAGTGGAGACTGATATAAGGTTCTTGGTCAGTCCTGGAACATATAACACATCAACAAAACTCAGGGTTTTTCCAGACTCCCTCTCAAATGAAACAATTCCAAATCTCTATGCCTAATATCGCACATCATCACCCAGCTCAACTTGGATCCCTGTTCCACCCTCCTGTAATTCTTTGAAGAATATCTTATGTCCATTCATGTGAATAGATGCTACACTGTCAATGTACCATATGTTGCTCCATGTGGTGCTTGTCATGCAAGCTATCAAACAAGACTACTCATCGAATTTCCTGTTGAACTCATCCACCTATGCAGATCCATCATCTAAGTGTTACTCTTCTTCTTCCTGTCTGGGCACTTAGAGGCAAAGTGTCCCTACTTGTGGCAAATAAAACACTTGACATGTGATACGTCAAGGTTCTTCTTACCATCCTTCCTCCTCTTTTCCTTCCCCTTTCTATTCCCTGTAAGGGCTAGAGCCTCCTCATCCACAATCTCTGGGGAACTACTGGATGATCCTAATCCTTGTCCCATGCGGGTCTCCTCCTGCACAAAGTCATCCCACAGTCTCTTCCAATCAGGGAGCTTCTCCCTAGACACAACACCTTTGACAAAGGTGTCCCATGTCTTAAAGAAGCCATTGAGGGCCATCCGAACTAGATCCTCATCATCGTTTTTAGAGCCAATAGCTCCAAGCTCATCCCTGATCTGTGTGAGCCTAGTGAGATAAGGCACCACTCCTTCTCCCTTGGTCATCTTGGTGTTGTGCATCCTCTATTACAACACCATCCTCTGGTTCTCGTTCTTGCTCTGGTACAAACTTTCCAAATCCTTCCACATCTCCAATGCGGTCTTCTTACCAGAAAGGTGAGGGACTATATGGTCCTTCACTCCATCCATGATAATCAACAAGGCTCTGAAATCAATCTTCTTCTAGGATATCAGATCTGCCAGATCTGTGGGTGCGACTTTTGTGGATTCAACGTGCTCCTCATCCTCACTAATGTCTAGGATCCTTGTGATCCTCTCTTTCCATGTAGGAAAGTCCTGAGCACCCTGGAGTCTATCCTCAACTCTCAACTGCATGGCCATAGTGAATTGTACCTATCAAACCCTAGATATGGAAGCCTAGATTTGTGTCTTCCTATAGATTTTCCCTTGATCTATCACTGGTGATGCAAATCTCGCAGCTTTGGCTCACCAAAGCTATGATACCATGTAAACTTTCCTTTAATATTCAACTAGGGATAAACAGTGCATGCAAAATATCAACTGATAACCACACATGAATATCTTTTACAATATGCAACGGAATATAAAACTGAGAAATAAATCACAACATCACATCATAATATTGACACTATTATTTTGGGTATGGAAACCCCCGGAAAAAAACAAGATGGGAAAACCAATGCAGCAGTCAGATATAGATTTTATTATGAAAAAATATGGAACTTTTACAATCACTACAAATTCACCCAAACCTGGTGAATGCAGTACCCGGCAGAATCACTGGGAAAATCCTAGCTAAATCTCAACACCCTCTTCGCTTCTACAAAGCTCGATGATCCTGCTGCTCGCTCCTCCGTCTTCTCAGCTAAATCCTCTGTCTAACTTTCTCTCCCTGTATGTATCCTATCTCTATCGGAATACAAGTGTGTGTGTTCTCTCCACCAATTGATCTCTCTTTTATAACTTTAGGTAAAGCGAAAACCCTAATTTCATTCTCACTTTAACTAGTGGTAAAGCAAAAACCCTAATTTCACTTTCACTTTAACTAGTGGTAAAGCAAAAACCCTAATTTCACTTTCAATTTAAATAGTGGTTCACTAAATTTAATTTAGATCACTTTAATTTATTTTCCAAAGTAAACTTAGGAAAAGTAAATTAAACACAACTGGTTTCCTATTTTAAATCTTATGTATGCAAGAGCACATGCATGCAGGAAGACCTTCCTTATTGCTACTCATTTAACAGAGGCTAGTGGCGATGGAAATTGTTATTTCCCTTGCAATGATTGCACGGGTTTGTGAATGAGAAGAATTTTAAGAACAAGTGCTAAGAAACATTGTAAGGAGAAGGGGCATGTTGAAGGGGGGTTTGAATATAGTCCCTTGGTAAGACGTTATTCATTTCATAATGTACTTCTTGTAATAATATCGATCATGTATTCACAAATGTTTTATCATTTTAAATATATGTGGTGTATATTAAACACTAATGGTATTACATTGTTTGTAATTATAAAGACAATTCCCCCTAAATTTTGACCGCCAGAGATCTATTTTCCACATAATTATAGTAGAAATACTACTTTACAAGGTGAGGAACATGGAGATCATAATATTGAAGATCGAGTTCTTAATGATCCTATGGACGAAGATGATGTTATTGATACAAATGACAAAGATGAGATAAATAGATTGATCCAAGACACATTTGTTGCACTAGATGAGAACAACCTCCTTGATATTCATGATGTTCCTCTACTCGAGAAGTCCCAAGAACCTCTTTATGAAGGCTCAACAAAAAGCATTCTATCTACTATATTGTTGTTGGTGAACTTGAAAGCTTTGAATGGTTTATCAAACATTTGTTTCACACAACTCCTAACATATGTAATCATTAATTGCATCTTCGCATGGTATGAAAAGTTCATTATTTTCCTCTATTTGTACTGTTAATTAATTCATAAATTAGGGATAAGCAATGTTTATGATTTATATTGTTTGCATTTCATATTTTTTCAATGTTGCAGACTTTTGGGTAAATTTATATTACCACCATCAAATAATTTACCACGCACGTGTTGAGAGGTATTCTTAATTATGAAAGAAATTGGAATGGAGTATTAAGCTACTTATGCATGTCTAAATGATCGTATTATATATTATGGATAATATGCATCAAAAAACAAATTTTCACAATGTGAAATTAGTAGATATTGAATTGATCAAGTAACAAAAAAGGTGTCTCGCAAATTTCTTCGTTATATTCCCATAATTCCATGTTTCCAATGACTATTCAAGTGCCAAAGTATAGCACAGTTTATGGATTACCACACGAAGAACAGAAGTGAATTAGTGTTCTTAGAATGCTTGCCGATGGTTCTGCATTGAAGAACATCAAAGAAAAAATGGTCAGTTTTTAAAGATGAACCTTATAATGTTAGACTTTCATTGGCAGTTGATTGCTTCAATCCATTTGGAGAGCTTCGTTCTAATTACTTACTGTGGCATTTTTTTGTCATAAACAATAACCTTCCTCCTTCAATGTCGATAAAGAGAGAGCACACAATGTTGGAAATGATTATTCCAGGTATTTTTTTTAAAGTAATTATATTATTTCATTTATTTGTTTCATTGTTGCATGTGAACACCTTTTATATATTGGGACACAACTAAATAGCATCGTATGTTGAATAAATTAGGTAAGTACCAAGTTAAAGATATGCATGTATATATTGAGCCTCTTATCGATGAGCCCTTGAACTTATTGGTTGGCATCACTATGTATGGCATCTCTATAACAATAGGGCACAAACAATTTCAGTTCCATGGAATACTTGCATGGACAATTCATGACATTCCCGAGTTAACGCATTTTTGTGGTATGTAAATTTATGTTGCACTTTAAATTAATATGTTTTTAAGGTAAATATCATGCATTTTTTTATTTAAATTAATAGTATTTTGATGCTTATATAGCATTAATACATATATCTTGCAGGTCTTCAAACAAAGGGAAATTTTGCATGTCCAGTCTGTCATCCTAGGATAAAATGTCGAAGTTCAATAAGTTTAGGAAAGGAGGTGTTTGATGAGTACGGGAACTTCCTCCCTAAGAACCATAGGTACCGAACTACCGAGAAAACAAAATTCAATGCTAAAGAATAGAATGGGAAGAAACCATGAAGAATCACACCTCACCTATGGAAGTTGGAATATAATATACATTATCATGGTATGCAAATTGTATATTTTTTTTCCTTGGAAAAAAAGCGTAATTTTATTTCTTCAAACAAAATTGCACTCTGTAGATACACTTAAAAGTGTATTTAAAGTTCATTTGATAGCTTCTTTTGAATAGGATCTTCTGATCCCGGCAGTAACACAAAAAACACATATAGTTCCATTACATTGCTTTCAAAGATAAGTAGTCATGTTCTTGACAAAAAAACTTGTTCTAAAAATAGGTAAGTTGATTTTTGTTGGTTATTCCTATGGCAGCCCTATAGAGCTCAAAAAAAACATATAATCCTGCAATATGTTCATATAGAGTGATATAGTAGAGTAGCTGTGGCATAGAGACATAAAAATATAGTAAAACCAAATCATTCTATGAATGGTCTGTGGTGCAAATTGTATATGTATCATATAAATATGTACTATTATGAATTTTATATTTTTATTGAATTTTATCTACCATGGGTGTCATGAATTATTGTTAATTTGTTCTATTTTATGTTTAATATTGAATGTCGTGAAGGCATGAATGGGATTCCACGAGGAATGAAGAATTACCCCATACATTCAGTAGGTTTCCTTACTATGAGCACCTAAAAATAGCTCATTTGTTCGATACAATGCATATCAGAAAGAATGTAAGAGAAATGATATGGCAAATATTAGATGGAGGACTTACAAAGATAAAATTGGAAAAAATTGTAGTGACATTGCAGAAGCCAACCACGCAGTGCAAAGTGTAATTAATTCCAATGTCTGAGAGGGGCACCGAAATATTAGTCTTTCGTGGTTAATGACAGAGCAACAAAGCAATGATATAAAAGATTTCATTCAAAAATCAAGGTTTTCGTCAAACATACAAAATATCTTAACGAAAAAAGGTGGTTTTGGTGGTATTAAAATTCATGACTGGCATACATTCATTAAGGTGATTATTTGCGTATATAATTTCCATTTAGTACATATTTTTAGTAATTGTTGTCTCTTATATGGAAATAAATAATGATTTGCTTTTTGTTACAGTACGTTCTACCTCTATCTCTCCCAGATAGCTTTGACTACAACATAAAACAAGTTATATATGATCTTGGTAAATACATGAGGTAAGTAACAATTTATATGCATGAAAATTTTGTTCACTTTGTTGCATAGCTTATTGACATATTGTGTTTTACAACTTCTAACTTTATTATATATGCATCAATCTTGTTTATTATTGTTATTTTCTTGCATCATTTGTAGGTGGGTTTCATCTAAAGAAATCCATTAAGAAGATATTAGGTATTGGAAGAGAGAAATTCCCCGTCTAATGTGTGAAATGCATAAGTATTTACCTCCAGGATTTTTCAATGCATAAGAACACTATCTCGTACACCAAGTTGAGAAGATTGAATTGTGTGGACCTGTACAAATGAGATAAATGTGGATGGTGGAAAGGCATTTGAAGTCATTGAAGGATTTTAATAGACGAAGAGAATGTCCTGAGGATTCTATTGTGAATGGATATATGATATATCAATCCATGGTGTACATTAGTCAGTATCTTCCAAGTTTAGCAAAAAATATCAATCTTCCTTGCATTTGGCATGTCAACTCCATCAACAAATTTGAAGGGGATGCCATGTTGTGGAAAGGTAGAACAAGGAAAGTGAAAGGTAATTAGATGGTGTAGATTTAATTTTTTATACAAATAATTTTTTATTTTCATATATATCTTACTCATGTAATTTTTATTATTCCATCATTATTTTAAGGTGAACTTAATTGCCTTTAATGATAGCTAATTGACAATTCTTAATTGTTATTTTTTTGTATAGTTAGTCGCGTGTGGGATGCAATACATTTATATATTGCAAACAATCTTGATTGGATAGAGGAATGGATAAAATGATGTATAGAATTCTATGGTACCTTATCATGGGAAGGGGTGAGTAAATTTATTAAAACATTGCATCGTCGTTGAGAAGAATATCCCGGTGAACTCACGTAAAGGGAAATTGATATATCATGTGGTTTAAAATATTAAAAGGCAAGTATATTTACCCTAGTCATTTTTTTCATTGTTTCCCATTATATAAATGTATTTCTTTTGTTTATTTCTTCTTATATATTTATTTACTGAGTCACGCATGATGCAATGGATACACCACAAGGCTATGTAGTCCAATGGTTATAAATTTTACATCAAAATGTTGGATGACAAGAAGAAAACATTCGATTGTGGGATAACTGCAAGTAGTAAAGGGAAATTGATATATCATGTGGTTTAAAAGATAAAAAGGCAAGTATATTTACCATGGTCATTTTTTTCGTTGTTTCCCATTATATAAATGTATTTCTTTTGTTTATTTATTCTTATATATTTATTTACTGAGTCAGGCATGATGCAATGGATACACCACAAGGCTATGTGGTCCAATGGTTATAAATTTTTCATCAAAAAGTTGGATAACAAGAAGAAAACATTCGATTGTGGGATAACTGCAGTTTTTCAAGTCACTAATGTTTCCTCTAGAAGTGACAAACATCCAGAAGTATCTAAAAATAGGTATTATGGTTATTTTGAAGATATAATTGAGTGCGACTTTAATTCCTTTAAAATAGTTACGTTTGAGTTCAAATGGTACAGGCCACAAATGAATGAGCGTTGTCCTGAAAGAAATTTTATTGAGCATGTCAATGGACTTACCATGGTTAATAGAAGGGCACTTGAATCGGGAACAGAGCCTTGTATTCTTCCAAGTCAATGTGAGAAGGTATTTTACTCAAAGGTTCCAGGTAAATCAACTTGTTCATACATTGTTAGATATGATCCAAGAGGAATACCAATCAAGTATAATGCAAAGGAAGAAGACAATGTGGAAGAAGAAGGTGATGCATATCAGGAGCAATTGGTTGCCTTAGATGTTTTAGATGAAGAATATAATCAAGAATTTGATCATCCAAATGGAGTAGCAGATTATTTAGTACTCAATGATGATATTTATGACGAATATATAACCAAAAATTACGTTGATGATGATGTTGATATGAGCAATCCTTCACGATAGCGATTCTAGACCAGATGGTGATATAGATGTTGAGTCAAATGAAGACTATGATGATTATTATATTGATTATGATTCGTGATCATCGATGTTATAATCCTTGACATCATCAATGTTGTAATCATCATCATCATCAATGGTATCATCATAATCATTGTCATCTTCATCCTCACTATATTCCTCATTGGCATCATCATCACCATCATCAACACCATAATCGTCGTTGTCAACACCATCTTCATCATTGTCATCATCATCATCATCACCATATTCATCATCGTCATCGTCATCATCATCACCATCGTCATCGTCATCGTCATCGTCATCATCACCATCACCATCTTCATCATCGACATCATAATCAACGTTATCCTCATCCTCAACCTCATCAATATCATCAATGTTATAATCATCATCGTCATCAATGTTATCATCATCATCTTCATCAATGTTATCATCATCATCATCATCATGTTCATACGCATTAGAATAATCGCAATCACCAACATCATGTTCATCCTCATTAGAATAATTGCAACCATCATCATCTTCATCTTTATGATCATAAATGGTATCATTATCCTCATCATGATCATCAATGGTATCATCATAATTATCGGCATATTCATCCTCACCTTATTCCCCATTAGCATCATCATCAGCAGCATCGCCATCATCAACACCGTCATCATCATCGTCATCACCATATTCATCATCGTCATCATCAACATCATAATCATCACCATCATCAACGCCATCATCATGATTTCCATCATTATCTTCATCATCTTCATCATCATCATCATCTCCATCTTCATCATCGTCATCATTGACATCATATTCAACCTCATCCTCATCCTCATCCTCATCCTCAGCCTCATCAATATCGTCAATGTTATCATCATCATCATCAATGGTATCATCATCATCATGTTCATCCTCATCATCATCATCATGTTCATACTCATTAGAATAATTGCAATCATCATCATCATGTTCATCCTCATTAGAATATCATAGCCATCATCAGCTTCATATTTATGATCATCAATGGTATCATAATCATCATCATGACCACCAATGGTATCATCATAATCATCATCATCTTCATCCTCGTCGTCTTCCTCATTAGCATCATTATCACCATCATCAACACCATGACCAAGGTCGTCATCACCATCTTCATCATCGTCAGTATCATCGTCGTCATCACCATTTTCATCATTGTTATCATCATCATGATCATCATCATCGCCATCATCAACACCATCATCGTCATCATCACCATCTTTGTCATCATCATCATCGCCGTCTTCGTCATCGCCGTCGTCAACATCATAATCAACCTCATCCTCATCCTCAGCCTCATCAATATCATCAATGTTATAATCATCATCATCATCATCATCATGTTCATCCTTGTTAGAATAATCGCAACCATCGTCATCTTCATATTTATGATCATTAATGGTATCATAATCATCATTATGATCATCAATGGTATCATGACCATCAATGGTATCATCATAATCATCGCCATCTTCATCCTCACCATATTCCTCATTATCATCATAATCATCATAATCATTGCCATCATCATCGTCCTCATCACCATCTTCATCATCGTCATCGTCATCATCATCACCATCTTCGTCATCATCGTCATCGACATCATAATCAACCTCATCCTCAGCCTCATCATTGTCAATTTTATAATCATCGTCGCCATCAATGTTATCATCATCATCATCATGTTCATCTTCATCATCATCATCATGTTCATACTCATTAGAATAATCACAATCATTATCATTGTATTCATCCTCACGAGAATAATTGCACCTTCATATTTATGATGATCAATGGTATCATAGTCATCATCATGATCATCAATGGTATCATAATCATCATCATCATCATTAATGGTATCATCATAATCATCGGCATCTTCATCCTCACCGTATTCCTCATTAGCATCATCAACACCATCTTCGTCGTCGTTGTCACCATATTCATCATCGTCATCGTCACCATCTTCAATATCTTCATCATCGTCATCGTCACCATCTTCAATATCTTCATCATCGTCATCATCGACATCATAATCAACCTCATCCTCATCCTCGGCCTCATTTACCTTATTTAAATTGATTATTATGGAAGAAGTAATGAATATAAGTTTGGTTGCCTAATTGTATTGAATTGAATATTATTAAGAGAATATGTATATTTTATTTTTCCAACAGTTATTACACTCAACAACTACTGAAAATATCCTGGTATTATTTTTAACTTGTTACTTGTTGACTTATTATGTAACTCGTATTCTAAGCAAAATTTATCTTGTAAACATTTAACATGTTTTAGTAGATCTTTATGGTTGTCTTCCTAAAAGTTTAAAGTTAGTTTTAGGTGAATAAACAATGTTAAACTGTGTGGTACCTTATGATTTCGATACGCTTTCATGTTATTTTTAACTCAATATCACAAACCTAAGGGTAGAGGCGCTAACCAAAAATGGGGCGATTTGGTTCACAATCCTACTACTGAGAGGAATCATTGCATGTTCGTTCAATGAACTACTTTCTTGACACAACCAAAAAGCTAGCTATAGGCCGCACGCAGAGGAGGTAGAGGCGCTAACCAAAAGCTTTTGTGATTTGGTTGAGAATCCTACTACTAAGAGGAATCAGCATGTGTTCGTTCAGTGAACCCTTTCCTTGACACAATCAGCAATATTTTTATAGGCCGTGCACAAAGGAGGTACAGGCGCTAACCAAAAGCGGGGTGATTTGGTTGAGAATCCTACTACTGAGAGGAATCATCTCTTTTTCGTTTGAAAAACCCCTTCCTTGACATAACCAAAAAGATAGATATAGGTCGTGTGCAGAGGAGGTAGAGGTGCTATCCAAAAGTGGGGTGAATTGTTTGAGAATCCTATTACTGAGAGGAATAATCTCTTGTTCATTCGGTGAACCCCTTCCTTGACACAAACAGAAATCTAGTTATAGGCCGTGCGCAGAGAATGTAGAGGCGCAAACCAAAAGCGGGGCGATTTGGTTGAGAGTCCTACTGCTAAGAGGAATCATCTCTTATTCGTTCAGTGAAATCCTTCCTTGACACAACCAGAAATATAGCTTATGAGCATGGCGAACCCCTTAAACTGCGCCAAACATAGATCAATTTCTTGTTTGACTCAATTTTTTTAGTACGAGTTCTTCCTATAAGCCATTTTTTATTGCGTGGGAATCAGGCTTCAACTCAATTTTAATGGTATCCCAGGTTTGGGGGTTTTCTATGCTTAAGGTTATCGACCCCTTCATCTCCAAAAACTATGCATAAGGGCATTGACATATTGATATCGAAATCCATAAGCAAAGGTGAAGGTCACTAAGGCATCAGGAAAAGCATAGGCTAAGGCAGCTTCAGCACCAGGATCCAGTATAAGTATTTTTTTTTCCTGTAGAGATTTCTTCGGTAAGTCAGCTTCTTTCATTTAATGCATTAATTCGTTTTCTAGAATAATATATAAAGCTTTGTGTGAATGAGAGTTACTCCTATATTCCATCCATAAATTGCAGTCGGGGTTTTATTGATAGATACAGTCAAGGTTCGCTCCTATATACCCTCCACCAATAGATTATGATGGATTTTTTTATACAAAAAATACTTCACCTACTTCCTATAAACCCTACTACTACATACTCTGACAATCGACCCCGCATTAGAGGAAATTTGGGGTCTAAAATGGGCCTTATAAGAAAACGCGCCAACAATAAATTTTGTGAGTTGGAATTCAAGAACCAATAGAATTTCATTAAAATGAGTCAACCATAATGGTTGAATTGACATATTTGTCATAAAAGAAAACTACTTTTTTTGTTCGTATTTTCAACATATATCCCTGTGTTTTTACTCAAAATTCAAGAGAGAGAGCTTGTTGGATGCGGAATTTAATTCCACATCCAACGAGTACCCACACTGCATACTTTTGACGAATCCCGATAGCCCAAAAATAAGAAATACCTGGAAAAAAATGTGATGATAATGTCATCATCACGTTTTTTCAGGTATTTCTTGTTTTTGGTGTAGCGAGGTCCGTCAAAAGTATGCATTGTGGGTACTCATTGGATGCAAAATTAAATTTTGCATCCAACGAGCTCTCCCGCTCGAAATTTGAGTAAAAACACAAGGATATATGTCGAAAATACGAACAAAAAAGTTTTTTTTTTCATTCTTCCTCCAAAATTAATAACTATTATTTTATTATTTTAACTATTATTTTATTATTTTCCTTAGGAGGCCCATTTTAGACCTCAAATTTCCTCTAATGCTTATGGATAGTGGATAGATATACAATGTGTATAGATACAGTCAGGGTTTTCTCCTATCTTCCCTCCACCGATTGATTAGGATGGATGGTTTTATACAAAAAATACTTCACCTACTTCCTATAAACCCTGCTACTACAATACCCCAACAATCAACCTTGCTTATGGATAGTGGATAGATATACAATATTGTCTTGTCTTGTAAGGGCTTTCATAGCTCATACTATATGTCTTGATACCGGTTCAGTTAGGTATGGTCTAGTACGGTCCAGTTAGGTGAGAAGGATAAATCATGACGAAGAGCTTATCCAGTGAGGTATGGGATTCTACCGGGATTTACAATTAGCATTGTAAGGACCATTGAGTTGGTGCTTAGCTACTTATCATGTTTGGGTATGAACGTTTATAATAGAAATCATTTGAACTATAATTCTTCACTAGACCTTCCAGCCTATGCACTCATCCTTAAGAGTAAAACACTTTGAAAACTCAGCATCATACCTACGCCTTGGGGACCTCATATTATAACCTATGTCTTTTAAAAATACTTTTCATCCTTCCTTTTGACCCACCCTATGAATCACACCTACGACTTGAGAACCTCCCAAAACTCTTCCTTTGGACCCTATGGCTTCATACCTAATCCATGGGACTAGCCTTGGAAAATCACACTTTTGTGGGACTATCCTATCCTATGCATCAAACCTACGCCTTGGTTGGACCTGAAACTCAACCTTTTTAAACTCGTCAAGTTACTCATGTGGACCTTCTTCCTTGGGACCTCTTGAACCCAGTATTTTACTAACCTTGGAACCATACTTTGAAACCTATATCTATTACCTCATTGGAAAAATATATATACTCAGCCCTTGGATCCTATGATATAGCTTTGGTGGGACCTAAACCTCATACTTACTGAATTTAATCAGCCCTTTTTAGAACCATATTGTATGTGCATTTGAGCGTAAGCGAAGCTGGAGCACTGTAGGTGTAATATCCCAAATACTGATATTCTCTAATGTTCTATGATAGTGCTAACTCACACACTCAATCTCATACAAATTTGAAAAATTACTGTGCATGCAAACCCACCATGCAAAAATGCCCTAAAATATAGCTGAATTAGGGTTAGGGTTTTGCATAGAGAAATTAACACTTACCACTGATATTCTGGCTGATAATGACTCCAGAGATAGATGCATGCATAAGGATCTATATGGGTGGTCTAATAATGCTCTTTTCCTCCGATGTTACCGCCTCGCAGTGTCGTAAAAACCCTCTAGACTAAAGGTGACGTTTTTGTAGGAGAGGTTCGTTCGGCCTGAAAATTTCTGAGTTTGTCCGTCTGTCGATGCTGGAGAGATGGCCTGGCACATGCAAAGGTTTGGCTGCCTCTAAGTGCCCTAGCGAATTGATTAGCAGTTCTGTTGCTCATGCCCCCAACTGATCTGTTTGGATGATAGTTGTTCTAGGCGAGCAAACTGATGGTTGATAATCACTGCATGTCATAGGATAGGCTTGCTAAGAAAGAGGAAGCTGACATGCAGAGGAAAGACTGGGTTTTGTGGTCCCAGCGAATCTTTCTGTGTTTTCCCTACTACTTCCAGCTACAAAACATGGATCTACTAGTAACCCTTCGGAATGTGTTGTATCTCCGAATACTGTAGTATACGATGGATGCAATGGATAAACCTGGATGATCTGTCCCAATAAGAGACTAGGGCAGATATATCAATGTCAAACCCTCACAAGTTGAAGACACCGTCTCCAACCCCAACTGTCGCAGCTACACGCTGTGTTGCTACTCGAAACTCCAAAATCAATCAACAATAACAATAGATAATATCTTTGGTCCAATAACACTTCTGAAATAGAATAGCATGTACTTGTAGGGTTTGCATGTCACTTTTAGGGTTTACGCTTCACTTTTGCATGCATGCAATTCTAATTTCATGTTGGCTTTAACACTAAAGAAATAAGGCTTACATGCTCTGCATACTTTACGATATGAACTTTGATGGCCTTCTTACTATGACTTAATAATATTGAATTGATGTACCTTTCTGCTCCTAGTGCTATTAGTCCTCAGTTATTCCCTTTTAATCAAAACGGAACATTACAGTAGGTTATTTGAACAGTACCGTAAGTAAGTATAAGAAGCTAATAGAAGCTAAAGTATATCTAAGCTACTAACAAGATTGTACTTAAGGGATGTGGTTCTTTCATGTAAAGAGTTGGTACAAGTGGATGGGGTTCCTAGCATGCCATCCATCCACACTAATGTTCTTCTATGTCTCTTCTAGGTCTAATGACTATTCTCCATCCACTCACTTACTCAATGCTCCTAGGTTTTAGGCAAAAGATCTCAAAATGTAGGATATCACATTATCAAGATAGTCCAACTAGTCCAAATCTTGTAGGCAATGGAAAATCTAATGATTAGTCCAAGCTACTAAGTTAAAAGAGATATCCTTAAAGTTTGAGAATAAAAGATGACTTCATACCAAGTTATATCTATATGACAATATTCCAATATCCATGCAATATATACAATACAAACATATTAAAGTTTTAAACAATGATTTCACTTAAATATGTGAAACGACTCTTTGATAGCTTGACAAAGATTAAAGTCCTTGGTCTTGCTGGTCCTATGTGTGAAATGGGTTGGTTATCCACCTTTATGGTACAACTTGGTCTTATGGGTATGAGGGTTGCCTTATCTTCTTATTGTAACCCCCTTGCGTGCATTATTGTAAACATTGTGTTGGCATATTGTAAATATTGTGCAGGCATATTGTAAACACTGTGCAGGCATGTAACACCCCAGTTTTGACCCTGTTTGCATTAAAAATGTATATGATGTAAATATTGCATTTAATCATGGTGTGGAGCTAAAGGAAAAAGCCCCACCATCGATTTAGCGTTTTATGTTTCGGTGATTAAAAATCGTTGCCGATCATATTTCATGCTAGCCAGGCACATTATAATTTTGGACATCATGTAAATATGCAATTTAATTAAAATACTCACAACTAGATATGTCAATGCAACATTAAAGAGATGGGGGCATGATTTCCTAAGGATAAGCAGGGGGGGTATTCAAACCTTGAGCCAATGGGGAAAAGCTAAATGTCAAAGGGAGAACCCATCAAAACTGTCAACTACCCATTTCTTGTCTTTTCCCCAGTCATTTATTTCTTCCAGAAATTAGTTGAGGTAGCTATTGCATGGGAATGGGAAGAGTATGGGAAAAATTCGAATTGGGCAAAGCACCCATTTTGGAAAAACGTGTTTTGACTTCCTGGGCAAGTAAAAACCCAAAAATGTATGCCCATTCTACCATGCATCCACGTTTTTATCTTCCTCACGTATTTGGAGCTCCTAGGCATTCTCCATTCACGTTTTTGTAGTGTTCTTAATTTTTCCCAAGGCTGGGAAGTGGTTTTGATCATGTACAGTGGCTGGGATCTCTCCTGGTCGTTTTTATGTTGTTTCCACATTCCCACAGTTGGGAATTTCGTGTTTTCAGTGTTGCACATCCAATGGGGGACAGATCCATGAATTTAGGGATTGAGGGAGTCGTTTTTTCCCACGTAAAGCCATAGAACGTTTCTGAAACAAATTGCTCATGCTGGGTCATTTTTTCCCAATTGTCATTTATGTTTTTGGATCCCATGACATTTTTCATCAATCCCAGAACTTGTATTTTGTTGAGTATGCATCTTTTGTTTTGGTCTTAACTGGTTTGAAGTGGAACTGGATCTGAACTATCTTGATAAACCTAGTGTAGGAAGGAACCTCAAAGGCAGATCTAGAGGGGTTGGTTTTCTTCTTTGCACACCCTGAATAGCACTGGAATAGAAGGAATAGCCTGAGGGACTATGTAGTATAGAAGGGGATGTTTCCTTATGTTGGGTGTGTAGATGTTTTAAGAGCCAAGCCCGATCTGGTGCAGGTGTCCATAACTCTGTGGCTAAGCTAACTAGCTTAGCAGTTCAAGCTTCCCACCTCCTTGGCAACCCGATAAACCCAATTGTAGTTTGGCTTGGCTAAGTTTTGATATATCTTTGGCTATGTGTGAGCCTGCTAGTGTTCCCTTATTCATTGTGGGAATCATGCTCAGCTCAAGGGTGGCAATGGTGTTGAGAGATTGATGAGCACACTGTCCTATGGTTGGGTGGAACATTGAAGTGGTGTTGAGAGATTAATGAGAACATTGTCCTATGGTTGGGTGAGAGAGCTAATGTTAAAGTGATTTGATTGCAACACTTAAACAAATTAGAAAGAAAAAAATGCCTCTTATCCGCTCACTTAGCATTAAACAATGTGCAATCTCCAAAAGGGTCCAATCCACAAATTAAAAAACTATGTAGAATAAGAACAATCTTAGTCCATCTCATAAGTGCATCTGACCCATGAATTAACAACCAAATATGTAGAATAACTCATAAGTATTCCCAAAAGACGTTCAAAATGTACAGCTTCCATGTCAAAATATTTGAATTTCTATGAAAAAATTTACAAAACGAGTTATCAAAAAAATATGCAAATGAAATACATTACTATTGTAATCGTGTGGTCAAGGAACTTGAATTGTTAAATAGTTAACTGCAAGTAATGCCAAATCATCCCTCAAAACATCCTCAACCTCTACAAAATCCTTGCAATCCATACATACATAATTAATTGAAATTGGAAAGTACAAACTTGAGTACATGCATAATTAACTGAAAATGAAAAGTACAAACTTGAGTACATTCATAATTAAATGAAATTGGAAAGTACAAACTTAAGTTCAAAATATTTCGTAACAAATTCAAAAATATAATTCGGAGTTATCATAACTTCACTTAGCTATCTGAAGCCAGCAACCAAACCATCACACATGCCCCAACAATCGTTGTAAGAAAGCAATCACATATATGAAATATATTGATCTCAATCATTCAATGTCGATGGCACCAAAAATTGATCAACATCATCTTCGTCATCCTCACCCACAAATGACTATGTTGTGCGTAATAGATCACATAGATCACTACACATCCTCTAAACCTACATATGATCGCTACCAACACGAGTGGTGTATTGTAAATGATCAAAAATTATTAGCAACAATTCTTACTTCTCTACACAGTCCTTTTAAATTGTGTTTTATAACTTTAAAACCCTTCCATCTAGTTACATGTCAGTTACGAGTTGATAAACATGGAAATATAATTGACACATAAATTTTTGTTTTGTAACTCTTCAACAAGATAAATATAATATACCTCATTGTTTGTGGTCCTCCCATCTACAACCCTTTTACTTTGAAGTACTTGATTTTGTGCCTTAATATATAAGATATACACAATAATAGCTTTCCCAAAGTTGGGTTGACTTTATCATAGATCCATCTTAAACCCAGATCTATGAAGCACCAAGAGGGATCCAATTTATTGAGGTGTAATTTTTTTTATCTTAAAATTTTTATACATCAAGAAAAAAGTTTACACCTCAAGAAGAAAAAAATGGCGCTTGCTGGTAATCTGGATACACTTTCTATCATGTGATGAAACAAAACAAATGTGACAACTTATTGGTTACTAAAAATTAATTATAAATATTAATGTAAACCTATAACAAGTGGACAGCTGGAAAACAATTCTTTTGATGAGTGAAATGCATTTATTATCTACTTGAACTTCCAACTCCAACTATATGAGATTACAATTTCACAAATTGAATTCAATAATTTCAACATTAGCATCTAACTACATTGACATAAATTGAAGTTATAGCAAACAAAATCATCAATTTCAAATAATCATCTTAGTACACTAGTTACTCAAAATATATGATTCACTGACCACCTTAAAAAATAAGATCGTTTTATGGGATATGGAAGTGTACTTTGGAGCTTTTCCATTTTCATTTGCAAACAACTCCGAAGTCAAAGGGTCTTGGAGACACATATTGATATACATGACACAATGATCGGGTGGAAGAGACAATATCATATCATATCAACATGTCATTAAATCAATGTGGAACCCCTTGTCTAATCAATAGTTTGCATGTGCCAATGAGGCTAGCTTCAAAGGGACATGTATAAACAACAACCCTACTAACAATTATCTTTCGAAGAAAACCCATCAAAAATTGATAACAATGACATAATAAGTCTTACAATTCCAATATAAGAAACTGAGCCAATGAAAGAAAGAATTTTGGCAAATGGAAGTATATTCTAAACAATTAAAACGTTACACTAAAAGGAAGTGTTCCAACAAAAGAAAACAAGGAGAAATAATATAGAAAAAAGAAAGGTTTCAATCAAATGAGGGAAACGATCCAAAGTGGAGGAAAGACTTTGTCAAAGCAAAAGGTTACATAAGAATGAACAACTCCAACAAAGGTAAAGGTTTTGACAAGGACAAAAGACTCCAAGGGGAAGGGTTCCAACAAGGAGGAAAGACATCAACTAAGTTTAAAATTTTGGCTAAAAGGAAAGACACCAATGAAGGGAAATATTTTAACAAGAAAATACATTGACAAAGGGAAAGGTTTTGATATAATTTTGGCAAATTGAAAGATTTTGACAAGGATGAAAGATCGGTAGATGGAAAAGGTTCCAACAAACAGGAAACATGTTGATGAAGGGAAAAGTTTCAACGAGTAAAAGCTTCAATAAAAGAAAAAGGTTTCAACAAGTGGAAGAAAATGAAAAAGGGAAGTGTTCCAACTAGGAAAGGCTCCAACGAAGGGAATGGTTCTGACTAAAGGGAGCTCCAACTAGCTGTCTTTAAAAAATGAAATTGCTGACACTCCTCCAAGGCCTTTAGAAATTTATATAAAAGAATACATTATCCAATGTTAACACACATGCAAAAGCAACTAGTTCCTCAACCTTGTAATTGAAATGCGCCATGTACTTCCTTAACAATCTTAACAAATATTTATTTATGTCAATCGTATATTGTGTTTCTATCAAAAAATTCATGGATATTACAAATTGTCCATCCCTTTGGATGAGCAAAACCAGGTATCCAAAGCTCAACTCTTCGTTGGGTTAATCTACCCATGGGAAGACAAGGTTACATGAATATAATCTTGTGCAAAATGTTTCTTTGAAAGAACACGTACATGGTGGGATGGACATAATCATAAATAGGCCGCATTGTTTCCAAGCAACCATGACAAATTACCATGGCTTCACTGCGCTAGATCTTCACCAACTATAATAGATGGAAATGTCAAGCCATTTTAATCCTTAGAAGTCAAGGACTCTTGTGTTGGTTAAATCAGTTTTTGCAAGTGTTGTTACTCTTATTTGTGGCCATCTCACCTTTTTCTAGAAGAGGTCTAGAAGCAGCCCAATTTGAATTTATTATTTATTCTAAAAGAAAATAAAAATGGTGCATTCAAATTTGAACACAATGCATTTCTTGATAAGTGAGTAGTTTAAAAAAAAACTCTTGTCAACATCAAACTTTTTTAAGCTCTTATATTGTCAATAACAAAAGTTGTGGAGCGTACTATTTCGGATTTAGAGATGTTATTTTTTTTCAGGAAGAAAAAAGCATGTCCTTGTTATTCTTATTAAGAATCAAAGGTCATCGGCCCAACCATCCCATAAATGGGTTACATTAAGAAGAAAACAGCATATGTGACCATGAGACTCCTCGTTAACGCTGCCAAGGGGAAAGGCAGTACAGAGGAAAAAAGGTTCCCATCAAAAAATTGTCTCATCATATAAATGGTCAGTCGCATCAGCCTCATCTACCGAGAGCCAAAGGGCTCTAATCAATAATCTAAAAGTGGTTGCTCAGCGAGCAGCAAGAACTCAAAAAAAGGGGGAGTAAGCTCCCCTATCCATGCTCAAAAGAGTTGAAAGAAATCATGAGAGACCAATTGGTCCTCAAAAAATTCTGAGAAATAGCCTGTACCCGGAGAAAATGACAGAGCAGTTTTAGAGAGATGGTCAACAATCCGATTGTGCTCTCGGTAGATGCAAGTGAACAACAGATTCTGAAAGCTAAAAATTAGCTTTTTTGTCTCCCTGCACCAGTGAAAGAGATCTAGAGGGGAGAGAGCAGTCGATCCCTTTGCCTAGTTAATGATGACTTGAGAGTCACCGAAAATGTTGAATAAGAGGATCCCCATCATTTGGGAAGAAAGCAAAAGAGCCCATAAACTGAGCAAATCTGCTTTGGTATTGGTGCCATATCCAACCCCCAGCGTGAACTCGAAATGATGAGACTCATTTAAGTATATGCAATACCCACAGTGCCACCTTGCAGTTTGAGGCACCATCACAAAATCCACAGGGAAAGTACTTACAAGGAGGATTCCCAATCGCTCTGCTTTTTAAAGCTTTGACTGTCTGAGGAAAAAAAGTCTGGGCAGAGTAAGTAATTTAGAGATGTTATTTCAATCGTGTTTGGATCCCAGCACCTGACGAGGGGGCATGGGGATGCTTTCCCCCCACTATAGTCGTTAGGGGGGTCCAAGGGGTAGCGATTGTTTTGGGAGCCCCCCCTAGCGAGGGTTCAAGAGCAACGCCCCTGTAGCAAGAATTTAAGAAAAATGCCTTGTAAAATGTTGTAATTTCAAAGTCATGACTTGGTCAATAATGGATGATTTACAAGCCCATGGTTTTGGGCAGCCTGTGTTATTTTCCCATGGTATTCCCTTTATAAAATGAAGGCATTGTAATACAATTGTGTATTGTATTGTAGTATTGCAAAAACGATCTTTGTGTTTGTGTGGGAGACTATGAGAAAGTAAAGAGGAAGTACAACGAGGTTGTTGCAAGTTGTATCCCTTCATTTTGTTAGACAGTATAATAATAAATAACTGGCAATTTATGTGTGGACGTAACCCATCTTGGATGAACCACGTTATTTTGGTGTCTCTTGTAATGTGTTTTAATATTTGCATTTTGTTTATTGTTATTGCTCTACAATCCTATTTCTGACATCTCTTACATGGATAACCATTTAACCAACAATAAAAATCTATCAATTAAAATAAAACAAACTCAAAAGTTAAGAGTTTTTAGCATAATGATAAACTTTAAGAAACCATCAATTCCATGATAGCTTGGTCCCTCTATGGGGTTGTCATTTATTTGGCTCTAAGTACATACCTCATTCCCTCATAGGGAAAGGTAGGGAAGGAAAAAATTTATAAAAAAAAACAATGAACGAGGACCAACAATGACAAGCCCCACTAAATCACAAGCAACATTACCACCAGCATTATGAAAACAAAGAAAGGGTTAGAAGGTGTAAGCTCTTTATATGAGGAATCAATATCCATGGTAGTCGCAAAATTAAATGTTGCATGGGTGGAATGTTACATTTATGTGTGCTCAAATTTAAAGGGCAAGGCATACACACATGTGGACCACATAGGGAAAGGGTTTAACGACGTCAATTTGAAGATCCCAACAAAGGGATAAGGTATCAAAAGATCCCAACAAAGGGATAAGGTATCAGGTTCTATTAGGATAGGTAAATTGGGTATATTGTAATGTTATATTAAAAGTTCTATTAGGATATCTCAACTTGGTAAATTGGTTATATTGTAATGTTATATTAAAGTGCAGTGTGTTTTTTAGTATGTTTCTTATTTAATCAATTGCTTTGAGTAGTTAAGCTGGTTGAAATCTTGGGTATTTTTTTTTCAATAATTTTAATTATATAAATACTAATGTACCAAACTTTGATTTATGTGTGAGAATTTGTTTAAAGAGTGTGAACTATGTGAATATATTTTTCAAACATAAGATTTTATTTTATGAAAATCTCTTCCATTCTTGATAAAAATCTTGAACTAGTGTCATTACATATTATTTAAGATTTTTATCATTTTCAAACAGATTTTCCTACTCTTATTCAATAACCAAGCTAGATTCTCTTATTCAATAACCAAGCTGGATATTGTTTGGTTTGCATAGATGATGTTTGGTTTGCATCTACTACATCATTTTCAACAAAGATGTTACCTACTCTTATTCAATAACCAAGCTAGATATTGTTTGAGATGCATGCTTGAATCAATGGCCAATTACAACTTGAATGTGGCAAAACTTGCAGGGGTTCATAAAGCCATTCCCACTCTACCATCATTCATAGCAGTCGTTAACATGAAAAATATTATATCGATCTAAAGAAGCGATTCCCACTCTACCTTCATTCATAGCAGGCGTTAACATGAAAAATATTCTATTCTCAAGTATTGTACATTTGTGAACATCTTCGGATGAAACAAAATTCAACATTGGCGCCTTCATCATATATTATGAATACACTTTAACGATCTTCTGCACAGACATCCTATTACGTTTTTACCACATATTTTCCTAATCAAATCAATTGTGACTGTTATTACACTAAGTTATAATGTAGGTTGTCAAACCACAATAAGCTGCCACTGTCTTTCAGTAATACAACACTATGATTGTTATTACACCAAGTTATTAATGTAGGTTGTCAAACCAAAATGAGCTGTCGCTGTACTTTAGTAATACAACACTGATTGATAGCAAACAATGTAACAAGCATAGTTAAGGCAAGAACAGAAAACTGCAAAAATCAGCAATAACAGAGTCAAAAGCCAAGCAAAGCAGAATTGCGAGGCTAGAGACAAACGAGATGGCCTTAGCTTAAACTAGCCATTAAATTAGATAGCATGCCCACACATACCTACTATAAAAATAGGTAATTGGCCCGCCAACCCATGATACTAGGAAAAGAGAGATTCAGGATACTGACATGGAACAGACATTTATTCAAAGTCAAGTCTTTGTGCTTGCTAATCCCAATGGCTGGCAGCTATTGCAGCAAACACTACAAAGACCCAAATTTACTTCATTCGTTTGGAGTAGAAAGCATCATATAATTGTTAAAGCTATTGACCAAGGGTGATTACTGATTATCTAACATAAGAATGATCCACCAGACAACACAAGAAGCACTTAAAAAATCTTGGATTTGATGTGAATGAAACCCCCAACGCTGAATTGCCAGCAAGTAATACTCCAATTTGGCTCATCGCTAGCTAGAGTTCAAGATGAGGATGCTAATGGTGGTGTAGAAAGCAAGGCACTTTTTGGCCCTCATCTATCAATTCTTTCATTCAAATGGCAGAATATAATAAGTATAAATTGCCCTAGTTGAAAAATACCGGGGGTTTCACTTAAAGCAAGCCTGTTCCATTAATCCTTCCATTCACCTCACCCATTATCCACAGTCAATGGGATCCGAAGTCAATGCCCACTTGTGGGATAATAGCCTGAAATCCTATAAGTTGAAATGGGCAATTGGGACTAATTTATCTTGCAGAGCAACTGTGCCTAAACAAGAAAACGGCATAACAAATAGTTCTAATACCAAGAGTCCCAGTACGAAAGCACTTACAAGTGAAAGGAAATGCTCTAGCACAGGTGACAGAAGGGGCTAGGTCAAGTTCAGTCTTTGACTCTATTAGTGGGACATAACAACGATGTTAGAGTAAAGGCCTACAAGAAAGCTTATGATGAAAGATCTCCAGCAGTATATAGAAATACCAACTATTGGGGAGAGGAGAAATAAGAGACAATGATAGTAGATTCTAATGTTTCACAACAAGCAAATCGACCCAAAATCCATAGACCGAGCAAGAAAGATACTAAAACGCATCCAAAAGGTCAACATATGGATATTAAATTGAATTCAGAAGTAGTGAAAGCATGGCAAGAGGGGCTCAAAAGTTAAAGAAAGGTGATTGTGTGCAACAGGGACAGGAGTGAAAACCTAATACAAGGTCACCAGCAAAACTACCATTGGTCATTAACAGATCATGATTCTGAGAGATCATGCAATCTATTAGACAAAGGAAAAATGGTAAAGGTCTACTTCCGTTGCGCTGGTACATCAGGTTCAAGAGCAATAAGAAAAGGAGCACATAAATTGACTTCTGAAAGCAAGGTTGAAACAAGAGGCCTATGAAGTTCACAACTGCCGGGGCTGATCAACAAGATTCTTGTATAACACAATTGAAGCCTCGGTAGCAGAGTTCTGTGCATGTCATTCTAGGCCATCAACCGCAATAGGAAATAAGTTTTTCTAAGATGGGATTGTGGACCAAGCCCAGACGGAAGCCTACAAATTAGGGCAAATAATTTTGAAAAGTAGCTTTATGAGAAACAGCTAGTGTTGAAATATCTTAGGAAATTTAGAGAACTTTTGACAAGGGTCAATACTCCATACTATATAAGCAACAAAAAATTTTGAAGAATTGGTTAGCAGCAAAGATGCTACAGCATTGGGCCAAACAACATATGCGATCAACAACGCTCTAGAAGAAGTGAATTTGAAGGACAGCCTAGCACCATGTTTGAAAGGGCCACAGTAATAGAGGATCCCTTCCCTGCCAGGAGGGATCATTGCAAGGAACATGAAGTTGTTGCCGCAAAGTTTAAATCTCCAAGGGAAAAAGGAAGAAAACCAAAATAAATTAACCAATTGTAGTCGGTTAAGTAGTTAAAACAATTACGAAATACAGTTGGATTCATTGTTGTGAGTCTTGAAATTGCTTTATAAATTTGGAAATTATGAACTGTGGGAGCTGAGCACATTGCAGTGTAGACAGGTAGCTGACAGTGAGCATTAAATGTAATAAAACAAGTTAATTGACCTGAATTTAGAATGTAATTTGACATGACTGCTATGTTATTGCCATTATATATTATGTTCAATTCCCCTTTATTATAATATGTTGGACCAATCTTGCAGTGTTGCTTACTGTTCCAAGTCAAACCAATCTAGGGATAAGCACATTATCAGATATTGCATTGCGTGTGCAAAAGAAATACATAAATGCTCATATTCTGCATAATTAGAATGGCAATGGCAATAACTAGTATGCCAATTCTACAGGTATAGCACTGAAACATTATTGCAAGCATATCAGTAAACAACAATTAACTTTCAAACATGCATGGTGATTGTAAGATGTGGCCAATTTACTGACAACTTGCTTTGTGATAAGTAGCTTGGGAATTCTTGCAAGCCCTCCTCAAATCATTGTCACATGCATTAAATCTAAGAATTATGTTTCAAAATCCTGTTTAAACACGACTTTTTTCTCATATTTCCAATAAGTTTTCCTTAATTGGGAAAACCCACATCCCTCGAGGCCTCAAAACAAGCATCAATATTCCACAAAACTCTGTACATAGTAACTGCTTCCCTATATGTTATAACTTGTGAAGCTGCAACTCCATAGCACATACTTCTATGCTGAACTCATACAGATCAATGATAGTTACAACGCCGTGATAATTTTCATACTACGATCTCTTCTGAAGGTAATTTTCAAGCAGTGATACAAAATTACACATACCTACCCTTTCTCAGAAAACCCCATTCTCATTAATAGAGTATTACTATCCCAATCCAAAACAATCAATATATCAATAAGGAAGAAAGCACTTCGTGTTGGCAGTGTTGCTTTGGATTCTTAAAACCTGTATCAAGTTCCAGTGCTTTTTTGTACAGCAGAAAATAAGTAGCTTCTATAATTCTGTAGATCATATTATGCATGTTTAACTCCATCTGGACAAGCTAGAATATTTTGGTCACTAAGAAGCCTCTGAAATCGTAAAAGCCGATTTTGCAAGCTCAGTATTCCAGCTGCCTTTTGCGAAAGAGTATCACTCAATTTGGAAATGTATTTATCTATCTGGTTTCCTGGTTGATCTACTTCAGAGAGCAGCTTCATTTCCTGCACAAACATAACTCCATAAAATAATCAGTTGTACACAACAATATACTACTCTATTACTTAGGAAAGGAACAGCTTTCATCCACAAAAAATCCAAAGGCATGATATGTAGTGTTACACAGAAGCCTGCACACATAAGGGAACCAAGGCAAAACTGGCTACCCAAAAGTCAATATAGACCCCTTTTCAACTCCATAATGTTTGTTGAGGCCTACATGGTGTTGATTGAAACTAGGAATGATATTGTTATGGCAGAAAGACAGAGTTATTGACTAAAGAAGAAATTACTTCATTGAGCCTTCATACATATAACTATGAAAATAAATGTTTCTCCACGTTCAGGCAGTTAACTCACCTCCATAACAATATTTATTGTGTCTTCAACATGTTTGCGATGAGCAACCACAAGATCTTCCTCTTCCTGCCATTGTAGGAAAAAAAGACAACGTTATTGCTCATAGTTCATAGATCATATTTAACAGTACAAATGCAAAAAGGCTGTTGCAATTAACAATATCTTACCTTAAGTATGGCATCAAGCTCCTCTTCAGGATCCAAAATATCCATATCTGAATCTGTTGCATCCCTAGACTTTAATCTTGTATGAATAGCACCAGCAATATCTCTCTGCCTCCTATCAGCAGCTGCAATATTATTATTATTCATCTTTATTGCTTCTTCTCTTGGATTCTGATTGTAATACCTATCAGATTTGCCCTTCCTCCAAGATTGGACAGGAGCTTGCTTGTCTTGCTCCTGTGACTCCTCAGTGGTGCAAGGGTCATACCCGTTGACAACAGCAGTATTACTGTTCAATCTTGCATCTGCATAGGTTGAATATAAATGGCCATCATCTCGTCCATTTGGAGGACCGTGATCCATTGGGAAATGCTGGTAACCATCGCCATCTGACAGTTTATGCCAGCCAAATCTATTGCAATCACTTTGAAGATCCAGGCTATTGTTTTCAGAAGTGTACTGTGAAAGCAATGGTGATGACAACGGCAGAGTCAGTGGAGCAGAAGATGACTCTCTCAGTGTCATAGCAGGAGAGCTCATATCCTTCTTTGAACTGCTAGTTCTTGAAAGACTTTTAACCCTGCATAAAAACAAATCTCTGCTGTCAATAGAACACGATAGAGTTGTCCCACAGAATGAAAATGTTAGTGCTTCATTTTTTGAAGTGTTCTCACCTATCAGCATATCTTAGTGTGTTCAGGGTGTGTTCACAAGAGCCCGAGTTTGGAGAAATGCAGGATATCATGACAGTGCGTGAGTCACCAACAAATGAATCCCGTAGTACTTCTGTTAGCTTGCTCCCTCTAAATGGAATGTGAACTTGATCATTATCTAGAGCACGTATGCATTCCTTCAAGGCAAGCAAGCTCTTATTGATCTCTGCTCCTTCCATTCTGCAGAGAAAACAGAATTGCCAGTCGCAAATTACAACTTCAGTTTTAACTAACAGAACCAAACTTGGCAAACTGCTGGCTTCTTTCACAGAAGAAACCCAGCTTTGCTATTGCAAAATAAGCAAACAAAGAAATCTATCTTGCTGCCCAAAAGGCAGAGTCCAACACTTAATTTGGTAAAGAGAACTACAGTTCACAGAAGAAATAAATACTCTACTAATGTCTTACAAATACTGGCCATATTACCAATCAGAAAGCTAATTCGCAAACCTTGTTTGGCGATCATTGTCTGTGGTATCAGCACCACGCTCACTACCAGCAAGATCTATGAATGAGAGCTTGCCAACCAAACGAGCAGGCTTTGATTCACTGCCATCAACCGATCTTTTAATGACAAGTTGAAGAATTGCATGAGAACGTGACGACTCCTCATTTGCTCCTGTTGTGCCAGTGCTCCTAGAAGCATTTCCTTTCTCAATGAAATCCTTGATAGTCTCCACATCGAATACTCTGAACTCTTGCAGGCCCACAATACAAACTTGCTGTTTTCCATCTTCTCTCATGCAAAGCTTCCTGTACCCATCACAAAGGTCATCATGAGAAAAAGCCCCAAGGAAAACAGTTTCATGAATATTGCTTTAATTAAATGAACAGCCTTAAGGTGGAAAAGCCCAGAATTTTTTATAGGCTGAAACACAAACCTCCTTTCACTCAGTAGATCATAAAGTTTGCCACCATAAATTTCAAAGAAACTGAAGCACAACTGAAATCCCTGGTTTTTGTAAACTTGTTCCATTAATCTCAGAATGTCCTGGGAGGCTTTCAGTGGCAGGGGCTGCATCGTAAAAGTCTTTCCGCTTCCTGCAATGCATCAAGGTCAAAATGAGGGTTTAGTTCCATATCTGTTCCTGCTTGAATGTTTATTTTTATATAGAAAAGCGAAAACATAAGGAACCTATGCTAGTATGCAACAAGATGGATCAAAAGACCATATTGTCCCCAAGTTGCCACCCTTTTTCTTGCTACTAGTAGGTTCTTCTGCACAATAGATGTATCTCAGTGTTGTGATAACACTTCAAATTAATATTGTAGCAATTAATATAGAATGACCTCTACTGAAGAAATACAACAGTCCATGGTATCATGAGATAGAATGATCTTAACCCTGTTACAAATTACAATGCTATAAATTGGCATTATTTGCTGCTGGAAAACTTAACCTTTATCTGTTACCATGGCTTCCGAAGTAAATACTATAAATCAAAATAATCATTGCAATACAGCCCAGGCTAGAGATGAGAGAATATATATTATAATAAGCACAATAGGGGTTTGTGTTTAGATTCTTTGGAAGTCTGCTCTTACTATACATAAAAGACTTTAACACTGATAAAAAAAATCATGAGAAATAGAATAAAATCAAAATACTTGCCTGTTTGCCCGTAAGCAAAGCATGTTGCTTTAGTCCGTTGAAATATTGCTGGAACAATGGGCTCAACAGTGACTCTGTACACCTACAAAACAAGCATAAAAATATGGGAAGTTATTGCATATGTCAATGCCAATGCTAACATACTTTAATCCTGAACTAGCAGTTTATTCAAAAAGAATTTAAAATCATAAAAGTTTATCACTTGGGATGTGAACTTACTTCATCATTAGATACCTGGTCATCTAACACTGCATCAAAAACAAATTCATGTTTTTCGACGTATGCAGTCAAGTCCACCTGCAGTGTAAAAGCATATCGTAGTTCTTAGAAATAATAGCATATGTCAAGCAAAATAAATATTGACATATAGTTCTTCCAAATAGGAGTATGCCCTCAGAATTTTCTATGAACCATAGACCATAATAAAGTGGAGCAGTAAAGAATTAAAAGACTATATTATAAACATATGAAGGCTCAGTCAAATAGTAGCATCCTGCAAAGGATTTTTGAAGAGTACAGAACAATATTTTCTTCTTCAAGCAATTACATTCATACTAATGATCACAGGAATATATAGTTTAGAACGAGAGAATGTTGTTCCCCAAGCAAAAATGCACTGCTCATTTTTATAGCAATTATTCATCTTCTTGATTGTTGAGCATTCAAATTGTCCACATTTCCTTCAGAATTTGAGAAGCTTAGAATTTGAGAGGCAGATAACATTTTAACTGTTATTAATGGCCCCAAGAGACCTAAAGGTATTGATCAAAACAACTGAAGATCAAGGTAAGATTAAGCACATCAGCAAGGTAGAGTACATAACTTATTTATTCTAAAACAAACGAAATTCAAGATAGTAAAAATTCAAAGTAAAAAATAAATAAAAATAAAATTTTAATGCAAGTGTTTGGCATGAGCAAGACATTGTCAATGACAAATCCACTTGTTGTGTGATCTACTATAAAAACACACCAACCTTGAGCTTGGTCTCGTGAACTGTAAGACAAGTATGGTTTGGTTCAATGGTAATAATATCTTCTTCTCTCTTAGAAATCTCCTTCTTGTTGAGAGGCCTTTTACGAACCTGACAAGCAACCATCATCACATATGTTGCAAAAGTCAATGTGTGAGAACCAAAAATTGCATTGCAACAAGAATAAGAGCATGCTCATATCAAGTATCATGATTGCAAAGGATCAATGGAAATCATTACGATCATAAGCCTATTTCATAGAATATGCATTCTTCATAGTATATGAATTCATTATCAACCCTCCAACCAAACACTTAAAAGTTAACATCCTTGTAATAAACATGATAGTTGCAGGTAAAAGAGATTAACCAAAGATAATAGAAGTCTTATGTTGAATCTATTCATACATGAGGCTGCTAAAACTAGAGAATTGAAAGTGACTATCTTACAACAACTTTGATTTTGGCCCCTGCACCGGCTTTCTCTCTATCACTAGGGACACCTTTTAGCATGCCACTGTCCAATGGAACCCTCAATCTGTTAGCTTGTTGCTTGCTAGCGGATGAAAATACATCGGAATCAATTTCCAGTTCTCTCTCTGATACCGAAATGAAAGGAGAGCTGGTGTCGTACAGCCCTGGTACAGATGCCTGCACAAGAAGGGAGTGTACATCAGATGAAAATACAAAGCATTCACAACAGAGTTGGTTGTGACAAACAGAATGTTCAACTAAATTTCTATACTCCATTCCAGCAAAATAACTGTTCCAACAATGATATTACAAGTTACAACCATAGTAGCATAATTTAAGTACGAATACAGATATAAATACGATTTGATACAGAAAAAATATGTAATCCAGTACAATTAAAATACGGAAGTAGACTTCTTATATATAATATTTTCAATTAAATATTCACCAATATACCATAAACATCTATATAATAAAAAATATATATATAATATTTTTAATAAAATATTAAATATTGAGAGACCACAACTAGTTATTAATAATTATTTAAAAAGTATGAAATTGAATTGAATTTATGTTATATAGTGTTAAACTAGTTAAAATTTGGTTTTTTTAAAATTGATTGAATCAAAATTTAATTACCCACCAATAAGAACCCAGTATTACACCTTCACCAAATATTCGACAAATTCGAATTCTTCCAAATTTCCATACAACCCAATTCTATATAAGTGTCAGAATGACAAACAGAATGTTCAATGCAAATGAGGTTTGAACCCATTTACACAAACCAAATCAAATAGCCCTATAATTTGTTCCGCAGTTCAACCCTATTTAGTCCATCAGTGAATGGACCAAATTAATGTCCCTTATACCAAAGGCCTATTGACCTTATTGCACCAAAAGTAGAGAGGTGATCTACAGTCCAATACAGGGGACAGGTTGTCACATAACTTTACATGTGTGACAACAACTAAAAAATTAATAAAACTATTCAGCACCATCCATCCGCTCAATTTTAAATTTTATACAAAAGCTAAATAAATTAAAACCAGCATACTCTCGGTGTATCGGCTCAATTTTAAATTTTAAACAAAGGATAAAAAAAATTAAAACCAACATAGACCCATCTTAAGCCCGGATCTATCTTTCAAACACCTATAGGGATCAAATTTCTTGAGGTAAATCATTTTTATTCTTTTTATTATTTAGTATAAAGAAATTAATACATGACATGGAATTAAATGATAAAAACATTACACCTCCAGAAAAGTTTTTGGTCCCTCTTGATGCTTGATAAATCAAGGTCTAACATGGAACTATGCCGGTATTAAAATTCGTATTTAGTTATAAAGATAATGATATCTTTATTCTAGAAGGCATGTAATGAGATTTCCCACATGTTCTGCATGTAGTAGCTAATATGATACAACATCTGCCATTTGGGTTCACATAGATTGACGATTATCTTGGAGCCCGGCTCAATAAGGCAATGCAAGAAATCAAGGAAGCAGATCTGTGAATACTCTGATATAGACTATGATCCAGCATTAACATCAGAAGAGGCTTCCATACAAGGCAGATGAGATTGAATGTTTACTGAATGGCAATAATTAGTAGATATGGAAACTCAACTTTCATGCCTGCATAATATAAAACCTTAGATTTCAAAATATGGGGGAATTTTTATCTCTGTAAAGTATAGGCCCTCCATCAATTGGTAGGTTTAACAAAAGTGGGGGCGTGCTAATGGTTGGTGTTTTCCATTTGCCAACGACTGTTATCAATTTCAAGCCTTTTGAAACCATTTCACCTGCAAATGCAGCATAGCCCCCACAACAAAACAGAGATATTCACAGAAACAGAAAAAATATAATACCCTTATCAGTTATAGGAGGCAAAGCTCTGACACTTACCTCGGGCAAGAGCTCAGTGTCAATGGAGTGTAGGTCCAAAATCCCAGGACTCAATTCACTGGGGGACAGTCTACCATCCAAGTTCTTCTGACTTGAAGACCTTGAATAAACTGGAGGAGTTGAAGGCTCAGAATAGAGTTCTACACCCCCATTTGCTCCCCTGTTTGTTCTGTACATCCTCGACTTGCTGTCAGCTGCTTGAATTCCATAGTTTGTATAATCCTGCTTTACAAATTCAGAAAAATACATCAGGCGTCACCCATATCTTGATTGATTTCATAAACGGGACTAAACCAACCTGTAAATTAGAAGAAGATGACATATGCTGAAGCCCAGCAGATTGCAGCAACTTCCCAAACATAGGGTCACCGGAAACCTCCATGCTATGGTGGCGTATGTTCTGCATTGTAGCACTTGTCTGCTGCATTTGCCTCCCTATCATGCTCACAACTGGGGATTCCAATAACCCTCAATATATTTCACAGAGGCTTTGAATAAGTCTGAACCAATACAACCCCGCCTCTAAAACTGTGATCAGAGGACCAGTCCAAGGATAAACATACACATTCAGAGTGATCAATCCCACAAATAAGATTACCCGACAGATATACTAAACAAGAGGTAAAACCAAACCCAGCAGGGGAACAGACTAAACCCTTTTGCAGAGCTCAACTACAAAACCCATTAGCATATTCGATAAAAGCATAAGGAAACCAATAATCAGTACAAAATTCCAAACACAGCATTCGTCAATATATCACTCCCACGAAAGAAAATTTCCATACCCAAAACCCTGAAAATTAGCACAAACTCAACACTTCAAAACAAATTATGAGAATTGCCAAAGTACCCAAATGAATCAAAACTATTCACAGCAACCTACAACTAGTGAATGAGAAAATTCAAAATTAGACACAAATTTAACCGAAACCGACAAATGGGTTCTTACATTGGAATGTGTCAACTAGAATCAAGCAATCAGAAAGCCTCGGGGCACCAGTATCCCTATAAAAATGCAGGGAAAACAAAACTCCTGGGCAGTACTTGTATAGATAGTTAACAATAGTTAACAAAAGCGGGTAAAAATGGAAGGGAATTCCAAGGAGAAAAGAATGAGAGTCTAGTTTAAAGAATGGTGTGTGTATATAACAAGTTCCTCCAAACGCTGGTCCTCTTTTAAGTCCTTTCTACCTTGGATATCCTCTCCTATCCTCTGTTCAGAAGGCAGAAATTCACTCAATTATAATTAAAAAAAACCACTCACGCATTTTTCCTAATTCCCGGATTTTCAAAAATCTAACGGCAAAGTCTAAGTGGGTCGTTTAATTCACCCGACGGGGTACTTCCATTTACCATTAGACAGACTTGACGAGTCTGACGTTTCCAGTCCGAGAAGCCCTGCTGTCCGTGCCTGCGTTAAAGATCCTGTTTCTTGATGAAAATCCAACCGTGAAAAGGACAAACGCGGAAGAGAATGGATCAGAATCAATCCCATGGGCGGAATTTATATGGGATTGTGTAACGTTGTATATATTTTAAAATAAATAACTAAATTCATTCAATTTACTCAACTAACCCAAATTCAATTCTCAAATCTGTCTGTAGGGTTCTCTCCCATAATCTACACATGCCTGGATTGACCCCACCGGAGGGCAGGGCGATGAGTGAAGGATGTTATTGTCTTAATGAATTGGAATTTGGGCCGTTTCCATTGTTCGTTGGGGTCAAGGAGACGCTCCCGCGCGCCCTCCATTGTTTGAATGTCGGTGTCTGGGAGGGAAATTCAAGATTGTAATTCTCGGTGATGGTGAGAGCTTTTAATAAACAAATATTTTATTGTTTATTTGAATTTGAATTCTCTTAGTACGGAGTAGAACTCGGCGTCCTTTTCGAATTTTTAAAGGTTTAGGGTGTGGGTGGGGATTTCAATCTATTTACATGAAGAGCCCATGTTTACATTGGTCCCCCAAGGGTGGGGAATGGCTGGCATGATCATTTCCACATGGGACTTGTATATCATTGATGTTGGTTTTTTGGGGTTAATTTTATTATTATGAAAATTTAAGTTTGCATTAGTTATGAGAGGGTGGGAAATCGGTGGTATGATCATTTTTATGTGAAAGTTGTAGGGTGGGAAATTAGTGGTATGATCATTTTTATGTGAAAGTTGTATGTTATAGATATCAAGGTTTTGGGTTAAGGATTCATATTCATTGATAAAAAGTTATAAGTATGAAAAGAAGTGTTATTAAGTGTCATGCATTTAGTAGCAATATATCATTATCATTTATTAAATATGGCCTACTGATAAATAAATAGTTGAATAGTTGGTGTTTACTTGTTCCTTAAGGCGAAGAATTAATGGCATAATCATTGTAAGATGGGACTCGTATGTTATTTATGTCTTGTGTTTTGGTTAAGGATAGGAGTGTCATGTCATTTATGTTTTGTATTTTGATTAAAGATCTATATCCACTAGTATGAAATAAGATGTTCATGAGTACACGCCTCTTAAGATATACGCAAATTCAAATCAAATTAGTGTCAATATGCCATTGATATTGATTGAGCATGATTGATTAGTGTCAAGTGGAATAACTCCCGAATTCTTATTATTTCTCCATAGAATGTCTTTATTTATACATCTACGATGACTCTTGGGATCACACATCCGAGAGCCTCTTCA
>LPNX010440394.1:22257-50347 GCA_001517045.1 Pseudotsuga menziesii | reverse complement strand
AATGGCTTTCAAACTAGTAGAAAACAATCTCTCACCAACGCAAAGGAGCAGGTCGCAAGTCAAAGAAAAGCAGGCTTTCTTCAAGAGATTAGAACGCAGCCTTCTTGTCAACGCAGTCTACAGAAATACACTTCAACGTAGTGTATACTCTTCAAAATACAGACGTACACCAACAATCTTCTCTGGCAATGTAGTCACAGTTTCACTTTGCAGCAGTTCACAAGGAAGAGAATTGCTTCAGAAAAGAGAAGCACAACATGCACTTCTTCAAATCGAAAAGAAGAAAACGCAATGCTTCTAGTAGTTTCACATTCTCCAAGTAGTCTTCAACAAAACAATGATCTCATATCCAAATGAAACAGATCTAGGTCTCGATGTATTCAAGACGCATCTCCACATATATGAATACAATCGTGATCTTGTTCACTCACATTCAGGCCCAGTCTTTACACATTCCACCAACAGTATTTTGGTGGAGGAAAGCATCAGTTCTCAACTACAATCTTCAAGCAGTTGTGAGCAGCTTCATGATAACACAAGGAATTCGCAGCAATCTTCACCGAGTTTGAGGAAAGGCGTGAATGTTCATCGCAACAATCTTCAATCACCGATCTTCCATAGACTCATAACAACCAAATAGAAAAATATCTTCAATCTTTATGAAAGAGGTCGCATTTTCTCCAAAATTTGCAGCCGCAAGTTGCAGCTCTCAAGGAATACTTCACAATAGTCTTCAATTCTCAAAATACAGCACTACGAGTTCTCAATACAAGAGATTATTCAAACAAAGAAGTCACTTCTCTCATACAATATTATGGCTACCGAAAATAGCTTCACTCATGTATATACTCCTTTCAGCTTTCCCACATAACTTATGTAGTCACAACCATTGAGTGTTACAGTAACGATCAGAATACTAGAAACTGAAGATCGCAATGGTGTGTAGAATATCTTAGCAGGTAGTGGAATGGAAGCACGATGGGGCTATGAGAAATATGAGTTGCAACAGAGTGGTAACTCTCGAATGAGAAAATGAAGATGGAGTCAAAGCACTCTTGGAGTGCTATCAGTTCTAGAAAGAAGCTCGCATCAATTAAAAAAAAAAACGCAGAGAAGGAACACTTAATACCTAAAACATTCCGCAACGAGTCTATATTCTGCAAGAGAATAACACATATAGCAAGTAGGCTCGCAGGATGAACAGACGGAGGGCAGGCTGGCGACTAGTAGGTAGGTGTGCAGCAGAATATCCTGAAAGTGTGCAGCAGCAATGAAGGAGCAACATCAGGCAGAACGTTGCACTCCAAACAAAGCGGGACGAGCAGAGGATAGACAAATTTATGAAGCAGCAGTATGGCAATGGACTGGCATGCAGGAGTTATGAATCACTCTGATACCATTGTCAGGTGGAATAACTCCCGAATTCTTATTATTTCTCCATAGAATTCCTTTATTTATACATCTACGATGACTCTTGGGATCACACATCCGAGAGTCTCTTCATATTCCTAATATTTACAATAACGTATAATCCCAATGGATTATATTCCAACAATTAGGTTTAGTTTAATAACAATTAGTTCATGTCTGATTTTTAGAACACCTTGGTGTTTACCTTTTTTGGAGTTTTATTGAAAATTCCTTAGATTCGACTCTTTCTAGACAACAAAAAGGAGTTACCTGCTAAATCATACATTGAACAAGTATATGAGTAAATCAAGTGAACTTTCATCACATGGATTTTTTCTCTAGTGTGAAAGGTTCAATTCCCATGAGGGCCTAGCATGAAGCCATGGGGTCACCTTGAGGTAGTGTTTGAACGTGTGGTTGCACCCAGATAAATTGTATTAAATGATCTCGTGACCCATGCACACATAAGTGGATCAAAGCCCACCTCATGTCCTTCAATTTAAAAGAGATCGATGGGTTGGATCAAGTGGATGAGTGTTGTAAACAGCAAGCATAAGGCCTCTGGGTCAAATCCTCGAGTGGTTATGCTAGGGCCTCACTTGATGTCCATGTTGGGTTAGGTTTCCTAATCACTACAACCGAAGGGTTTACCTTGGGTACCTTCCTAAAAATGAGGGTAAGTGCCTGAGGATTTCTTGTGATAGCTTTGCATCGAAAAAAAAAGTACTAACCTTGTGGCTTTTATGATAAGTTGTCACTCACTTAAAAATAATAATAGGGGATATTTTTACTAATAGATAGTAAGATTTAAATCTCTCTTAATATTAAAGTGAGTATTAAACTTCCTTAATGTAGATTTGAGATTCATACATGTTTGCCATAAAGTGAACTATTTGTGAATATAATTTTAGGAATAACTTAATGATGTGGACAAATTCACCTAGAGTAAGGGGTTAGCTCAATCAATTCTCACCAATATTGTTGGGCATTTCGCTTGTTTTGTGTTAGCTCAAATCCCCTTGGGTGAGGCACACTAGTCTACATCAATGGGTTTACTAGGGTCATCATCCATGTGGGGAAGCATCCCTTGGGTTTCTTTCCAAAGTCTTCCCTAAAAGAAGAAAAGGATGGACAAACCCACCTCCTTTCTAGGGGTTATTATCCCCTAATTATGGTGGGAATTTTATCGAAGGTCACAATTTCACCTAATCAATGGGAACTTTGCTCCCAAGGGTTTTGGCTCATTTTAAGATGACCTAGATCATTAAAAAAAAATGGATCAAGATAGGACTTTGCATCACCAAAAGGAAAAAAAAAGACTCACCAAGAAGGTTGAGCCTGTCCACTTTTTAACTCCCTCTTATAATTATATTCATGTTTGAAATGTATCAAAATTTTAGTCATGTATATTTCTTCCCATGGTTGAGCATTATAATTATGCATTGGTGTCACTTTATCTCTAAGCAAGGACTTGCATTCAATGTAAAAGAATGACACTTAGCTTTTATGCCCAACCAAGACCATTATAATGTGTGTATAAATGCAACAACCAAGTGTAGCATATGCTCCTTGACTTTTGCACATCTAACTATGAATACTCATGACGTTGTTTCTAACGCATGCACCATGCGTGTACATATATGAACAAGCAATAATGTTTTTAGAGTCTCGTCGCTACAAGGAAAACACCTTATAGCAGAAGCTCCTATAAAAAGAGCCCAAATATCCGTTTATAGAAGATATCTCTAACGGAGGCGAGCGAACAAAGGTTTTAGCGGATGTTTTTGTATGGTGGTTTTATACATACCAATTGCATCGGTGCGCCTTATGTATATACACACTGGTGTGTAGTATAAAACAACGCATCTATGTCAAAAATCTGCATTCAATGTGGAGAAAAATATTTTTGATATATTTCAACCGCCAACACAAATCGATGCGTTCGATACATACCTACGTGCTAGTGCGTAGCTACAATTAACAATATGGAATTAGCCAAAACACCCTTTCCCTATAAACATATATTTAAAAAAAATAACGACAAATATGGTGTGTTCAATATATCCTAAAGCATCGATGCACTAAATGATTTTTGTTGATGTATTTGTAACTTCGGAACATGTTCTGATGTATATTATCATTGTATGTTGTTGTACCCACATTGGGGATGTGTTTACCCCCTTGTGGGATGTCTTAATTGTGTCTAGACCTTGAGGTACAACCTCCATTGTAAGTCAGGGCAATAGTCCCCAGTGTAACATCATGTAATGTGCATTTGGAGTCTCTTTGGGAGAAGTCGACCTCGTTAGGGAAGACATGTGGGCCCCAGTCTTATTTTTGGCCAGTGACTTGAAAGGGTATAAATAGGGAGGTGATCTCCCTCATTTATACACACCTCACACTCTCAAGTTCACATGAGAGAGAGAGAGAGAGAGAGAGAGCGCCAAAGGAGGAGAGATAAATAGTTGTTGAATACTTATTATAACTACTTTTGATCATCTTACTATTATTATAAGGAAGTTTGCGGGGTTTTCTCCTTTATGGTTTCCCCAGTGAAAATATTTGTGTCTCGTGTATCTTTTATAACTTATGCATCTTGGTGTACTTGTCATTCTTTTAGATAAAGATCCTAGATAATCTAATCAAATCTAAAGAAAAACTAACATGGTATTAGAGCCTCTCTGAAAGAAGTCATTGTGTAGCTGTTGAAACTAGGGCTTCTTAGTTTAAGGTGTTCTCTCCATAGGTCAGCAAGAAAAAGAGGGCTAGGCTAACTCGCCTCAATAGGGTGCATCTTTTGGTGGAAGCAATTCCAGAATTGGAGAAGTTTCATTTTTGACCCTGTCACTAGTGCCGGGAGGAACTAGGGCATCAAGTTTCAGAGGCATCCCACCTCAATTTTCAGAAAGTGACCTAGCTTCGCAACTGGCCTCAAGGAGGCGCATCTTGTTGTCCAAACAGAATTCCAAAACTCCAAGTTTGGAAAATCAGGGTTTTTCTGAGAAACCCTAGGTCAACCAACTCTGGAACCAGGTCGGACACCTCAAATCGGTAAGATCTAAATCTTTGCTATTTCCATTTGAGGTTATCATTTGAAAAGATGACTCACCATACTCAGTTTGAGGACACGCTTGGAGGGGCTGATAACTTCCGAGCATTGAAGTACAAAATCTCTTTGATCCTTGAAGAAAATGACTTGGATCAGTTTATCACTAAAGAAGTTCCAGAACCAGAGAGAGATGAGGCTAAGGCTTCTCATAAGAGAAGTATGGCTAAGGCTATGAGAATCATTATAGATTCTATTAAGGATCACCTCATCGCCAGTGTGTCTTCATTCAAGGCACTGAAGGAAGTATATGATGCTTTCACAAAGATGTTCGAAGGAAAGAACATCAATCGAAAGATAACTTTGAGGAACCGGTTGAAGAATGTGAAGATACAGAGCTCCAAGACTATACCGTCTTACTTCACAAGGGTTGCTCAAATCAAAGAGCAACTTGAAGCGATTGAAGAGAATGTCAAAGAAGGAGAAATTGTGATGACTACCTTGAATGGTCTCCCCAGATCATGGGACTCATTCATTCAAAGGATTTGTGCAAGATGGAGGCTGATTTCTTTCAGCAGACTCCGAGAAGAATGTGCAAAAGAAGAAGCTCAACTCATGACAAGAGAAGAGGATATGGGAGCAACTAAAGATCAATATCTCATGGTTCACACCAAGAAGAACTTAAAAAAGAATGAGAAGAAGGAGAACTTTCATCACAACAAGAAAAAGGACAAGAACCGAAGAAGACCAAGAGAGATACTTCAAATGTTTGATGCTACACTTGTGATGAAAAGGGACATTTTGTAAGAGATTGTCCCATCAGGAAAAGGAGACACCATGCTCAAATTTCTGAAGATGATGAACCAACAAACAAAAGAGTCAGACGGGAGAAGGATGATTCAGATGAAGAGTATGTGCTAATTTCAGCACTTACTGGAACTATCTCACACGAAAGCAATGATTGGCTTGTGGAAAGTGGATCTTCTAAACATATAATGAGATACAAGGAATCATTCATTAATATGTCTGAACATGACTCACCTCACAAGATGAAACTTGGGGGTGATTACCAATACCCCATAAAAGGGAGTGGAGAAGCTTCATACAAGCTTGACTTCAAGAAATCCTTAAAGATGAAGGATGTGTTATATGTTCCAGGATTGAAGAAGAATCTTCTCTCTATCTCTGTACTAGATGCAAAGGGAATTAGGGTTGCTTTTGTTGATGGCCAAGTTCTGATGTGGACTAGAGGAAATACAATAGAGGATGCAATAGTGATTGGAGAAGAAGACGAAGGCTTGTACCAGCTAAAGGGACAGCCTGAACAAGTACTGGTTCATGAGTCAATTGAACCAAGCAAATTGTGGCACATATGGCTTGCACATGTGCACTACAGAGCACTACTGATGGCAAGCAAAGTAGTCTCGGGATTGCCAGAGATCCAGGCAAAGCATGAAGGAATTTGCAAAGGATGTGCACAAGGAAAGAATGCGAAGAAGACATTTCCCAGTAGTGAGAGCAAGGCTCAGGAATACTGGAGATAGTACACTTGGATGTATGTGAACCCATGTCTTCTAGCTCATTAAGCGGGTATGTGTACTATGTTTCCGTTATAGATGATTTCTCACGTAAGACATGGATATATTTTTTGAAAGGGAAAAGTGAAGTTTTTAATGAGTTCAAGGAATATAAAGCCTTGGTCGAGAACCAGATGGATAGTAAGATAAAGACTCTATGGTAAGATAATGGCAGAGAGTTCACTTTGGAATAATTCAAGGAACTCTATCGAGAGTCCGAGAGTAAGATGGAGTTGAGCACTCCATACAATCTTCAACATAATGAGGTTGTGGAACGAAAGAACCAAACCATCATGCAGGCATCAAGAGCTATGTTGCATGACAAGGATATTTATATGCACCTTTGGGCGGAGGCAATAAGAACATTTGTGTATGTACAGAACCATACTCCTCATTGAGTACTTGACAACAAGGCTCCTGAATAAGCTTTCTCAGGAGAGAAACCAGAAGTCATCCATTTGATAATATTTGGCTTCCCGGTGTACATACATATCCCAAAGGAGAAAATGGACAAGCTCGATCCTTCTGGGAGGAAGGGTATATTCGTAGGATACAACGATACATCAAAGGCTTACCGAATATACTTCCCAGGATTCAAGAAGATCGACATCATTAGAGATGTAACCTTTGATGAAGACTCGGCATACTTTAGATCCAGGAGGACTCTTATCCAAGAAGTTGAGGAACCTGAAGAGACGAGAGGCCAAGATATGGAAATCAGAGAAGCAATTCCAGAGGACCATGAAGATCACGACATGACAAAACCGCAAGAGTCGGTCGAGACATTCCTTGAGAAGGACTCCCACAAGAGGAAACCGGCATGGGAACGGGAGCTCATACAATAAGTTGAAAGGTATGGAGCTCTAAAGGGAATACATAGAGAGAGAAAGAGAGCAAATCCCTACAATAGCTATGTGGCCCTATTTGTGTGACATCATTTTCAGAGAACCTTCCACCTATGAAGAGGCGGTAGAAAAGAAAGAATGGAAGGATGAGATGATTGGGGAATATCAGTCGATCATGAAGAATGATGTCTAGGAGATCGTTTCGAGATGGGAGGAAAATTCTATCGTGAATTCAAAGTGGATCTACAAGATTAAGCATGTTGTATATGGTAGCATCGAGAAATACAAGGCAAGATTTGTAGCACGAGGCTTCTCGCAGAAAGAAGGCATAGACTACGAAGAGACATTTGTACCTGTGGTGAGGTACACTTCCATTAGATCCATACGTGTAGGTATGAGATGGGAGACACATCAATTGTATATCAATACAAGTTTCTTGAATGGTGTAGTCGAGGACGAAGTGTACGTGGAACAACCACTAGGATTTGAGACACATGAAAGGAAGACCCATGTGTGCAAATTGAAGAAGGCCTTGTATGGATTGAAACAAGCACCGAGGACATGGTACAATAGGATGGATAACTTCCTGATGAGCTTGGGATTTATTAAGAGTAAAGTGGATTCCAACCTCTACTTCAAGGTGGAAGACATAAGACCAGTGATACTCCTGCTATATGTCGATGACTTGTTTCTAACAGGAGAAGAGGAAATCATTACAAATGCAAGCAGGAGACTTTCTACATCATTCGAGATGAAAGACCTAAATATGATGCACTACTTCTTAGGCATGGAGGTGGGGCAGTGTGCAGATTGAATATTCCTTAGGAAAGGGAAGCATGCAGCGGAGATTCTAAAGAGATTCAGAATGTTGGACAATAAGGCGATAGCCACACCTATGAAATCTAACTTGAAGCTTCCGAGTGATGCTTCATGTGAGTCGATTGATTCCATGAAGTATCATCAAATGATTGGCTCATTGATGTATCTGATGAATACGAGACTAGACATATGCTTTGCGGTGAACACCTTGACCTAGTTCTTGATGGATCCAAGACATGTTCACCTGATAGTTGCAAAGCATGTTCTGAGGTACCTAAAAGGTACAGTGGATTATGGGCTCAAATATGATGCAAATCAGAAGATTAACCTACACGGTTATGTTGATTTATACTAGGCAAGTAGTGCCACTGATAAGAAGAGCACCTCAGGTTGTTGCTTTAGTTTGGGATCTGGCATGATCTCCTGGTTCAGCAGGAAGCAATCATGTATGGCGCTGAGTACAACTGAGACAGAGTATGTTGTCGCTTGCTCAGCTAGTTGTGAAGCAGTATGGATGTGAAAGCTATTGTATCACTTATTTGATCTCCATTTGGATGTGACTTATATCTTCTGCAACAATCAGAGTTGCGTGAAGTTGTCGGAAAACCCAGTGTTCCATGATAAGTTGAGGCACATCGAGATCAAGTTCCACTATATAAAGGATATGATGCAGAGAGGAGCAATGAAGCTCCAGTACGTGGCAACAGAGGACTAGATAGTTTATGTGTTGACCAATCCTCTAGCGAGAGTGAAGTTCGAGTAATTTAAAGAAAGGCTTGGTGTTATCCAGATCGAGATCCCTCGAAAGAGGGAGTGATGTGTTATAGCATTGTTAGAGAGACAATTTGTCTAAGTGTAACATCCTGGCGAAGCTCGTAGGTTGCTCATATGTAAGCAGTCCTGTAGGTTATCCTTGGATAAGTCCTAGAGAAGCTCGTAGGTTATCCTTGGATGTAATTAGTCCTGATGTGTTCTATGCTATAAATAGATGATGCATGATATCTCACATGGGAAATGAGACAGGTTGTCCAAGCGGGAAAAATTATGGTGAAGCAGGATGCTTGAACGTAATCAGTCATGTAGGTTGTCCTCGGATGTAATCAGTCCTAGCAAAGCTCGCAGATTATCCTTAGATGTAATCGATCATGTGACAGGTTATTCGAGTGTAAAATGAGACCTAACGTGGTACGCTGGTTACTTGAATACAATATTCCCTGTGGGTTGTCTAAGTGTAAAATGAGACATAGCATGGTACGCAGGTTACTTGGATGTAATACGCCCCGAAGGTTGTTTGAACATAAACTATCCTAGAAGTAGGTTGTTTAGATGTAATAAGTCCTTGAGATTTACCATAGAACGTAAAAGGTCCTGATGTAGCAGGTTGTTGGGTCGTAATCCGTCCCTACACATATATCTATATATGTGTGTTCCCATGCTGAGATGATAAGGTCATGAAGCATGAGAGGTGCACCTAGGAGATTCTACTGATAGAACGCAGGTTGACCGTGTAGAGACATAATGCACTGAGTGTGCTCCTAGGCAATTCTCGCTTAGTGGAAGCTGCAGATTTTCTTAATGACGTGAAAATTATCTTGGATTACTACTATGGTGAAAGAACGTAGGTTGTCTGCATCTAACGCTTTGTTCTTTGGTTTGTTTTGTGCATGACAAAAGAGATTATTTGGATACGATGGAGATGAAGGTAGGTGACGCAAGTTATTGTCGTGGCAATGTAAAGAAGGTCCTGAACCGTTCCTACAAGATGGTTTTTTTGAGATGTGATGAAGACCTGGATGAGGACTAGGCCTACACCCAGTCGAGAGAGGGTCGGCTCTGTATAAAATTTTGATGACAGATCGTACCAATCAATGATCATATATAAAAAGATGATGGTAGCAGCTTTGATGATGACTCTATGACTTTGTGATGATGACTCCACGATGAATACTTTACCAAATGCGTTGATAGCTGTGAAGAGAGAGAATAACTTCCTAGTTAAGAGGGAGTGTTGATGTATTTGTAACTTCATAAGATATTATAATGTATATTATCATTGTATGTTGTTGTACCCCCATTGGGGATGTGTTTACCCTCTTGCAAGATGTCTTAATTGTGTCTAGACCTTGAGGTACAACCTTCGTTGTAAGTCGGGGCAATAGTCCCCAATGTAACATCATGTGATGTGTCTTTGGAGTCTCTCTGGGAGAAGTCAACCATGTTAGGGAAGACATGTGGGCCTTAGTCTTATGTTTTCTTAGTGACTTGAAAGGGTATAAATAGGGAGGCGTTCTCCCTCATTTATACACACCTCACACTCTCAAGTTCGCATGAGAGAGGGAGAGAGCTAAAGGAGGAGAGATAGATAGCTTTTGAATACTTCTTATAACTGCTTTTGATCATCTTACTATTATGACCAAGTTTGCAAGGTTTTCTCCTTTATGGTTTCCCCGGTGAAAATCTTTGTGTCTCATGTATATTTTATATCGTATGCATCTTGTTGTGCTTGTTATTCTTTCAGATAAAGATCCTAGATAATCTAATCAAATCTAAAGAAAAACTAACAATTTTTATATTCCTAGATCCCTCACCGATGTGTTTCGTTGTTACAGTAGCACCTGTGCATCCTGTCATTAAGGGCACTAATGAAGGGTGAAATTAAAACAATTGTTAGACGAATACATACATACATACATACATACATACATTTACATATACATATACATATACATATACATATACATATACATATACATATACATATACATATACATATACATATATATATATATATATTAAAAATGGTGTGTTTATATTTTCCAGAAGCAATAGTGTGTCATATACTTGGGAGCATTGCATTAGGTTTAAATAAAAAAGTCAGGGGAAATCTTTTAAATAATTTAATATTCATGCATGCTGTGTTTATTTAATTATAACACATTGATGCATTTTATAGCAAAAAGCACCATGTCAAGGTTAAATTAAAAAAATGTGGGTAAGGTTATTTTTATGTGTTATATTGAATAATGGTACGGTTCGGGCTTCACAACACACTGGTGTGTCTTGTTATCGGGTGCACCGTAACAGGGTAAAATAATAAAACAATTACCACATGGAAAAAATATTTTTACCATCTACCAATGTTGTAGACCTCCTAATCACTAATGCTACTCTTGCCTCCCTGAAGTGCCCTGCCATCGGTGCTTCCCATGCTTGAATTTATCTTGTCCGTTGTTGGCTATGTGGCTTTGGATTTTTTCCAAACAATGAACAAATTTGGTTTTTTGGTCTACGTGGCAACCATGCCTCCCCGGTGTGCAAATTTCCATGTAATGTCCCCATTACCTTATAATCCAAACTTCTAGTATATTAAAATTAAAACACACCTTAAATTTGCATACTTTTAAACAAAAAAATATAATTTATGTGTGGCGTGTTTGACTTGTTCAGCTCGCATCGCGATAATGATTCACCTTGAAAATTTACTGGGTGCACCAGGAGTGGGGTGACCAATATTTACTACAATGCCTTATATGTTATATAACACACTGCATTAAGTAACTTAAAATTCACAACCATGTTTTTGGTGCATCAGTTTTAACCAGTGCCCAGATAACGATGGGCACAAAAAACACTGATCCATCATCTTATTATAAACACACCGATAAAACCACAAACAAAAATAAAATTATATACTTCACAACATACACCGATGTGTTTAATTAATACATCTACATCATAACCAGTGTTACATTTAGTTAAACACATTGGGCCTATTGTGGAGGAAGCACTCATCCAGACAGTGTGTTCATTCTTATAATATGCACCAACCCATATTTTAAAAAAATCTTTCGTCATCATCTACCTTCATTTTTTCACACCAATCTTGGTGCATTAATAACTAGCGTGTTCATCATTCTCGGTGCCACCATTTTTGTATAAAGAACTAGTGCTCCCTAATTCGAGATGCATTGTCATAAAAATTATAAAAAAAAATTGGATGATGTGCATTAGAATCACATACACACCATCACAGTGCTTGTATTATTACAAATGGATCAATTCGCCACGTTTATAAAGCACATCGTGTATATTTATTTTTAAAACTAATTGTTTTGTGTCTTTGGTGTGTTCCTTATCTAGTATTGCACCATTAGCAGTGAGTTGTATACACAAAAGCACTGCGTGAGGTGATTAACTATTTTTTTGGCACACCGCTATGTAAATTCATGTTTTTTTAGGAAAAAAATATTTATTGATAATAATAAATAAATGATCATTTAAAGAAAATTTTTAATGTTTTATATATACATGTATATGTTTGTACAAGACTGATGGAAGTTATATGTGAATCAGAGACGTCAGTGGAGAGAGAAACAACATCAGCAATAAGCAAGAGTGGACCTGTACAATGTTGTACAAGAGTGAGAAGCCAAAGAGAGGGAGATAGAATTGTACCCTCATCCCCACAGAAATGAGACCTCTTGAGGGTTGTTCACCTCCTGAAGTTCTATTAGGAGGCTACATCCCTAAAGGGGAACTTAGATTTTATGACATAGTTGATCTATCAATGGGATCAATGTAGACAAGCCTTTTGGTTTGGTCATGATCTGTAGTTTCATCCCATATAGGAGGACATCTACTTCATCACTAGGCTTTATAGGAGAGGGGAGGATCTTCCTTAGTTCCTTGATGTCCCACTTGGTGTTGTAGCGGAGAGTCATCTTGTGTACTCTTGAAGATATATCAGTGACCAGGTCATTAACCTTTCTCTTTTTCAATTTTATGAAGGACAACTGTGTATTGCTTCTTCCAGTGCATATGAGATTAGGTGCCTTTCTCTTCTGCTTACGATGGTGGAGCACTCCACCACTAACAGGCAGTGCATTAGTTTCCTTCTATTGTATTATGTTGATTATTCAGTGCAGAGGCCTAGATGCATTAGGTGGTCTACCATTTTTAGTGGCAAGTTTTGTTTTTCTCTATATAGAAGTCATGCATAGTTTGAGGAGAGGATCGACTTCCCTTTTGATTTAGAGCTTTTTGTTTACTTTTTGAGAGGTTTCCGATCACGAGGTCGTCATTTGACCGCCTCCCTCCTAAGGAAATGACCGAGGTGTAGATGCATATGTGGAGACAAATGTTGCCCAAGAGGGGCTAGCTAGAGTTCCCATTGACTCGGATCACCTCAAGGTACTCGTGTTACTAGCTAGTGAAGATGATCATACATTGGACCTTGTGCCATATCCTTACATGGGATTGTACCGGAGAGGATGTCACAACATATTTTTCACCCAAGATGAGCCACAAAATGACAGAGGTAATATAGCATTATGTTTAAATTAATATAGTTGCATTTTATTGTCTGACTTAATGCAAATGAAATTTATTCTAACACTTTCTTTAAATTGTTTTATTATATTGCTTAATAAAATTATATAATCATTGTTGTGTGCTATATATTTTGTAGATATTGAAACCTATGATGGGGAGGGACCTCCACTGATGCAGGAAGATGAGGATATGGAGGATCCTAAGTTTTCTATGTTTCTTAGACTCGACTTATGATACATGCTAAGTTCTAGGTTTTAGGATGATGTGGTAAACAGGTTATTTGTAGTGTTGTCTTGACAGGGAGTCCACCCTATACGGTTTCAAGAGATCATGCGAGACCTTGACCTAGTAGGGTTATGGAGGATGCTTCCTCATGATATGATGAATTTGTTGCAGTATATCATCGGTGCAACCATCCGTCTAGTTGTTAGGAGGGATGACCATTCTACATATTACGAGAGCAGTGATCCTTGTCCTTCACCTCCTCCTCCATCTCCTCCTTCTCATCATTGAGATAACCAAGCATCGACATCTAAACCACCACCTCCTCATCATCATCATCACGATCGACCATTATTTCCTCCTCCACCCCAACTGTCCTACCACCATATTTGACTCATTCATAGGTCGACCAACCACCCTCTCCTCCTCACCGACCTGACCATCCATCATCTCCTACTCATCTCGCCTCAATTATAGAAGGGATGGTCATAGTGGGTGAGATACAATTTCATGGAGATATTTATGCTACTCTTTAGTCTACTTTGTTTCCTCGCAAATGTATTGATGCCTCTGACTCTACTGGTGGAGGTTTCAATGCCTCTGAATCTGCTGGCAAAGGTAGTGATGCCTCTGGATCTGTTGGTGGAGGTGTCGATGCCTATGGTTCCATAGATGGAACAACTATCTCATAGAAATTATTGGACTTGAAATGTATATTTGACATGTATCATGAGTGGCCATAATCAGTTAATCTTTGATAGAAATAAGCTATTAACCTTTGATAGAAATAAAAGGGATATTTTTCTAAATGATTTAAAAAATGTCTTGCTCCCTTTTTCAAGATTGGACAATATAGAAGATCTATACAACAATTTCACTACACTTCTCCCATCTTCCATTAACAAGATCTCAATTGAAGTCTCGAGTAAAAGGAAAACGAGAAGAACTAACCCTTGGTTTGATAAAGAGTGTAAATGCAAGAAGAAAAATAAAGGAATTTATGGAAGGGTCCCAAAAAATGGAAAAATAAAGAAATATAAGGCCCTAATTAAAATGAAAAGAGACATTTCACAAATAAAAGACAAGATATCCTTTTGCACCTTTATGAGGTTGTTCCTAGGAAGTTTTGGAGGAAAATTCTAACCAGCAAAACCAAAGAGAATAATAAGATTTCCTTAAAGGATTGGAACTCCTATATTAAAAATCTTTACGAATCCTCAGACGTCAAAGATAACATTCCCACCCTCCTTACAACAAAAGAAGTTTTCTTTCTAGATGATATATATTTTGGTTTTAAGCGGCTTTTCAAATGGAAAATCTAAGAACATTGAAGGTTATCAAGTAGAAATATTAAAAATTAGAGGGTCTGTCCTCATCCCTCACATCCACAATATCTTCAATTTGGAGGTTAAGCAAGGTTTCCCTCACCCTTGGACTCAAAGCCTCATCATTCATTTTTAAAATTAGTCATAAAAATAACCCCTATAAATATCGGACCATTATGATTAGCCATCTCTTAGCAAAGCTTTATGGTATTATTCTGGAAAAGAAGATCGTCATATGGCTAAAAAGTGAGGTAAAGTGAGCTAAAGGTCAGGAGGGCTTCATAAGACACCATTCAACGACTAACCACCTCATTAGGCTCAAGATCATCATAGAGGAGTTTCATAATAATAAATACAACCTCTTTTGTTGCTTTGTAGACTTTAGGAAATCTTTTGATACAGTTCCTATAAGCAATCCATGGAAGATGTTAGAAGAGCTAAAGGTTACTCTTGAGTTGAGATTTGTTACGATTAGACTCTACGAGATTGTCATAGCCAAATTAAAGAACAACGAGGGATGGTCAAAAGACATTAATTGTAATATTGGGGTTAAACAAGGTTTCCCCCTCTCTCTACCCTTTTTTGGCATTTACATCGATAAGCTAGAAGTCTTTTTAGAGGAAATGGGTTGCACCGACATGACCTTAGCTGGAATTGTCATCATCCTTCTTATTTGTGCTAATGATATTTGTTCGTATGGAAATATGTGCATTTGCGCTTGATAAACAATTGATAACTGTCAATGATTTCAACTCTAACATGGGTATGACAGTTAACACCGACAAAACAAAAGTAATGATTATTAAGTCCAAGAAGGTCACTTATGATAATTTTGTATATGATAATAATAACTTGGAGGAAGTTTCCTCCTATAATATCTTTTAACTGAATTCATCACAAGCTCAACTAGAACTATAGCATTGAAAGAAGGATTAATGGAAGATGGAAAGCTTATTTTGGTCTTGAAAACAATCGTAAATCAACAAACCTTGTGATGTGGGACAAAATTAAGTTCCTATTTGAAACCCTTCTCACTCCCATTATATTATATGGATAATGTTGGCGTTTCTCCCTTCGACCCAGGTTCAATCCCTAGTTTTTCCGTTACAAAGCCCAATATATCGACTCGACAAAGCAGGGCTCAGTCGGCAGCACCTGCGACGTAGATGCAATGTCATCCAAGATATCTCTTATGGGTAACTTTGAGAACCAGATTTCTGCAATTGTGTGGGGATTTCCTCTTCTCTAGCACCTTACTATCTTGCTCGACCAAAGTCGGTGGTTATATTACTTCTCTTATTGCATGCATTCAATATATGGCTCTATTTGTCCATCGACAAAGATTATAACATTTAATATAGTTCCTTATTAGTGATTCCAACTAACAACTCTACGACATATGCATATAAAGACTCATTTGTAAGAAAATATACATACAGTCATTCACAACATGCATTCATTTGACATAAGCACATCTATCAAATATACACATAGGAATCATTTAACATGGAAACCCATCTAGGGAAAAACCATAAAGGCGCTCTTCATCTGGCATGAGAAATATATGGCACCTTTCGTCTACGCACTTAGCTTGCAGACCCTATTCTAGATATTCTTCTACAATATGCACATACTTCTCTCTCCTCTCATTCTCTCTAGTCTTAGGTCTCTGAAATTTTCCTCTCCTTCACTCTCTTATTGATCCGCACACTGCCTGGATCAACTCTCTCTTCTCTACAACTCTATAACTCTACAACTCTATTGACAAACAACAAGCAACCATGACTAACTCAGACCAAGCAACTGACCAACCCACACACAACTTGGGTTCTTTCTTTACAGTCTCTTACATTTCGTAGTCATCTGACTTCATTCTATTAGTCGACATTTTGTCATTTCTATTCTCATTCATTTCAGTTACAACTATTAGTAGGCACTATCACCCCAAAATACAAAGATGATTTATTCCCTAAAGCACGTGCTATCTGTTGGAGTCATTTACCCAACATGCACACTTAATTTGGTCAATTTGGCCTTGTTAAACCACTATCCTAAGTTTAATTGACTTAATCGACATCAGATGAGCACTCTATGACATCAACATGAGCACACCCACGCCTACCTTCAATTAGGGAGGCTAACTGGGCTTCCTCCTTCAATCGGGGAGCCATTCTGGGGTGATCTAAGTGTCATAAATGCACCTAATTGCTAATTGATTGTTACAATTAGTTAATCAGAGTTGGGAAGGCACCTCCATTTCATTTATTGATTATTTTTATTAATATTTATGAACTCGATACAACTAGGGCGCCTCCAACCACTTCTGATGACCAGTTTGACTTTAGTTAACCTCATCGGGGTTCATTGGAGTTAATGATGCACTACCACTTGTTGACTGGCATGCAGTGACATGTGTCTGAGCTACTTTCAGTTAGACTCAGTCATCCATTGCACTTAGATACAGCTAGGGCTCTTCTACATATGCTAATAACTCGTGCAATAAATAATGTGACAAGTTCATTTGAACTCCCTTCGCATAGAGTTCAACCGCTATGATCGTACCTGCAATACATTGGTTCGGTCACCTCTTCCGTAACAATTTGGTAGCTAAAACCTTAGATGCAAAATGAATAGTATGGTCATTGATGGAGCTTATTAAAAAGCCTCTGGTATCTCTGGACAAATCATACTTATCTTTTATCTTGTTTGTCGGCATAGTGTCCTATTTTTTTTAAATGACGATGGGTCCATGCTGCAAGTGGTAGTCCTGTAATTGCTGCTATCAACTTGACATCCACATAAATTTTTCTGATGATCCATAGGAAGTCACCATGGAATGATATCGGTAACTACTTGACACATGCATTCACCTCCATGCTTCGACCAAAATGCGGCATATACACCAACGATAGTAAACCACCTAGTCTAAATCCTCTTGCCCATTCAATTGGAGCTAGAGGCTTTGGGACATCCGGTGTATCTTGTATAACAACCATGTAGTTATTCATGTCCAAATATGGATATTTCTGTGTGTCGTGATAAAAAAAGGTCAGCTTCTTAAGGTTTTGAATAATGCTTTGCGACACTTAAACTCCTCCCGGCACAGTTGGTGCTATAAGTGGGTACCGTGCATTCTTTAGAACTCTATTTTTTGGTGCAACGGATTGTCTTGGTGGAACATATGCTGCAGCATAGTTTCATACCCCGATTATTCCTCCTCCTATGGTGGTGCTGGTGCTGGTGCTTTCTTATTTCGCATCCTGGAACGTTTCCCCATTGTTGTACTAGACAGACCAGGTGGATATGGTCTTAACCTGACTATAGGGATAAATAGAACTTGTTCAGCTTCTTTGATGGCCACAGGTTGTGGTGGAACATATCCATCAGTGTCTTCCATAATGGGTGTGGGTGATGCAGCCATGCCACCAGATTCTGTAGTTGTGCGTGTATTGGAAATCGAAATAACCATGCTCCATGGAAAACTCACTTCGGCTCTTGCAGTTGCAAACAACATTATTTATTTCAAATATAACATAATGAATTGAATACTTAGGAACAAATGGTGATAACGTCTAGTCGTTCATTCTGTCAATCCTCCACACGAGCGAGAAATAAATGGAAAGTTAGTTGTCCTTTTCGTCACATGGGCTGATTGTCCAAATGATTATTAGGAAACTTCTATGCATGCCGCCACTTTCCTGTCACATCAGTGGTATTTATTGTGCAATAAATATGGAAGTGACCAAAAAGCACGCTTTTGAAATCTCTCGGGCCTTTAAATTAATTACAGTCACCGTTGAATTAATTACGTTCAACTGTCATTTTTGTGACTCTATTTTAACTTGTGACACCATCTCTCTTCCCGCGACCGGTATCCATCCTTCGACATTTTTCTTTTCTTGCGACAAATGGATTATCTTTGCCATCATTTCTTTTCTTGCGACATGCAACAATTTTCCTCTCTGCGACATACTAGAAGTTTGTGACGGTATTTGCTTTTTCTTTGCGACAACTCATTTCCTGCGATTAAAACAATTTTTTTCGACAGAGTTGTGACTATCCTGATAAGGATTTATCTGAATTTTGTTTACCAGTACTTTGATAGGTGTTTCATCCAACTTCTGCAATTGCACTATGCCTCCGTCAGTGATATGCGTTACAATATACGATCCTAACCAGTGTGTTTTTAGCTTACCCGGATGCTTGAAGAATTTCTATCATACAGGAGAGCAAGTCCTACGACTTGAAATTGCTTGTTCTTGATGTGGCGATCACGTCATAGTTTATATCGTTCTTTCTCAATGTTTCGATGATATCCTGCAACAAAATGATCTTTTTCCAACTGTATCGGCCACAATAGTCTTTCCTCGACATCAACAACATCTGTCATCTCCATGATCGCAACAATTCTTAGGTTGGATACAATGTATTTCATCAACATCATAGCTTCTTGTCCATATACCAATTGAAATGGAGTTCATCATGTTAACTTCTTATAGGTCGTGCAATATTCCCACAATACTGCAAATTTTTTTTGATCCCATTCATCTCTTTGGACATTGCAAATATTTGACAACACATTCTCCATGATTTTGTTAAATGCTTCGACAGCACCATTCACTTGAGGGTGATATGGCGTTGTATTTATATGATGGGTCTAAAATTATTCTGTCAGTTCCTCAATCAAATGGTTGAAAAAGTGTGTGCCTTGGTTGCTTATCAAAATTTTCGGGCATCCAAATCTAGTCACAACATTTTCAAACAAAAACTTACCAGCAGTCGCAGTAGTACAATTTTGAGCCCTTAATGATGACACATTACACCATATAGTGTGACACATTACTCCCTATATTGTGGTGCATTAAATATTATTTATTTCGGCTTGGGTATATTAGTGGGTCTATTAGTTGTTATTGTACACCTTTGTCTCCTAGATATAGGAAAGAGATATTCTCATTTTAGTCATCATAGTATCTTATCTTGTCTTGTGTACTTAGTACACCGTGTAAGGAGGTTCCTCCCTCAAAGAGGATTGATATTTATCTCTTTTATTCATTGTTAAGGCATGTGTTACTCTCTTATTGTCTATTTCTTCTCTTTTTATGCTATTTCTGGGACTTGGTTGCATTACATTTGGTATCAGAGCTCTTTCCTCGGGACTGGCTTATGTAAAATTAGTCATCTTGGAAATTTCGATACAACTTTTTTTACAAGGATTTAGATATCTAGTTTAAAAACCAACTTCCAAAACAAGCCGAAATATCTCAAGTCCAAAATTAAGATCCCGATCCATTATAGTTTCATAGATAATTGCGGAGGAATCTAGGGTTTTTAATAAGTCCAAAACCTAGTCTAAAATATGTGTTCTTGGGAAAAAGGTCATATATGAGGCATTTAAGATACAAATTGAGTGAGACCAATTGAATATGAAATAAGATGGACTAGGGTATTAGTGATAGAAGTTTCAGCTATAGAAATAAAATATTGGACACATGGCATATAGTATAAGTGCCCTCTTATGAATAGGCCAAAAATAAGAAGCTTTGGGAGATTTGTAATAACTTTTTTGCACATCCAAATTAGGTAAGATCAGCGACATTCGAAAGAGGATAGATCACGGTACCAAAGGTTGAAGTTTCATATTTAGAGGAGTTGAAATTCAAATTCTACCTCAGTTACAAGTCGGCACTAAAACAATCTTCCAATTAGGGTTTAAAAAAGTAAGCCATTTTTGCACTTGAATAGATTTTAGTAGAAGGAACTATTTGTGGTAAACCCTAGGGCATGATATATATTTCAAAATTACACCAAAAGGAAGTGGAAAGAATCACACTCCACTCAAACCCACATAAGATTCATCCTTGACATACGGTGAAATGGAAGACATCTTTTAGAGTGTCCAAGTTGGAAGATATGATTAAAGGAAATGTGAAAATTGATGACTTAGCTAAATTGGAAAAGAAGATGGCTTGTAAAGAGGATCTCAAAGGGATGGCTAGTAAAGAGGATCTCAAAGGGATGGCTAGAAAAGAAGATCTTCAAGACTTGAAGGAATTGATGAAGGGTATAAAACATAACTTTATTACTAACTTCTCAAGAAGATGATAAGGAGGAAAAAGATGACCTATTCGAGTCACGTCTAGAGAAAATTGAAAAACAATTGGAGAGTAAGAAGTTGGAGTCCTCAAAAGGTTATGATTCACTACAACATCGTGGGTTCATTTTAGGTCCAAGAAACTAATTTATCCCCAAAATTGACATGAGGAAGTTTGATGGAAAGGATATAATCACGTGGATGTTTCAGATGGAGCAATTCTTTGATCTACACTAGGTGCCCACTATGCAAAAGGTAAGTATTGCATCCCTGTATTTAAAACCTGATCAATTTGTATGGTACCAATGGCTTTGTGAGTGTAAAAAGGACTATATTATCTCTTGGTCTATATTCACAGAAGAATTGAATGCACATTATGGGGATATAAATAGCGTCACCTTCTCAGTTAGTTGGTAAATCTCAAGCAAAAAGGTTTAGTTACATATCACATCAAGCAATTTCAGTAGCTAAGTCTCAGAGTGAAGAATGTTTCAGAAGATAAATTCTTAGATCTCTTTATTGGAACCTTCGAATATAACATTCAACATGCAATGCGTCTCTTTAAACCATCACCCCTAGAGAAGGATTTCATGATGGTTGAAAGTAAAAATATGGCAATGACTACGAGAAAAGCCTTCTCCAACACATATAGATAAAATGATGTTCCTTCTTCTAAACCACCACAAAGGTTGACACCCCAACAACTAGATGAAAGAAGAGCAAAAGTATCATGCTTTAATTGTGACAAAAAATATAGTAAGGGACATAAGCGCAACTAGAAGAAATTATTCTACATAGATTGTGAAGAAGAAGAACCAAAAGAAGAGGAAGCATCTCAAGAAGAGGTAACTTCAGAAGAAATTACTCCCATCACATCTTGTCATGCATTGGCTGTAATTAGCACTCCTAAAACTCTCAAGATAGAAGGATACATAAAAAAGAAGAAGGTAACAATTTTGAGTGATTCTGGCAGTAGTCATAATTTCATTCACTATAAATTAGCCAAAGTTCTTAATTGCTTTGTATATCTAGCACCAAAGTTTCAAGGAATTATTGCAAATGGAGGAACTATAAATTGCTCATGGAAATGCCATAATATCATCTGGATATGGGGGAATATGTATTGAATATTTCAATGATTGCTAGCCCAATGGGTGGTGTTGATGTTGTCTTAAGTGTCCAATGGTTACAATCATTGGGAACAATGGATTTTAATTTTTAAAATCTTTTCATGAAATTTTCATGGGAAATAAAATAATATGAGTTAAATGGTATCACAGGAAAACCAAGCAAGGTGATAAGCTCTAATGGTATGACAAAGTTGTTAAAAAAGGGACATCAAGGTATAGTTGCATAATTATTCTCATTAGATGTTCAAACCTCAAAGTTCCCTATCTCCCAGATCTCCAAAGGGTCATTAATAAGCATTCTAAGGTATTTGAATATATTCCCAAAGGTCTTTCACCTATTCGTGACTTTGATCATGCTATCCACTTAATTCCAGGCATTTTTCCTCCTAACATCAGACCTTACCGATATCCCTATAGCCAAAATAGTGAAATTGAGCATATGGTTGTTGACATGTTAGAGGTTGGCATAATTAGGCCTAGCCAAATTTCTTACTCTACACCAGTGCTAATGGTACCCAAGCTAGATGGATCATGGCGTATGATTCCTGATTATAGAGATCTGAACAAAATCACCATTAAAGATAAGTTTCCCATTCCTGTCATTGATGAATTATTAAACGAATTACATGGAGCAGTTGTTTTCACAAAGTTGGATCTTCGTTCCGGGTATCATCAGATTTGAATGAAGGATGAAGACATCCCCAAAACAACATTCAGAACTCCTGAAGGTCACTCTGAATTTTGGTAATGCCATTTGGTCTAACAAATGTGTCTTCCACATTTTAAGGTTTGATGAATTCTATTTTCAATCCTTTCCTTAGAAAATTTGTGCTGGTATTCTTTGATGATATCCTAATCTATATCAAGTCTTTGGAAGAACATGTTCAACATGTTGACATGGTACTACAACTACTAAAGGAGAAAGATCTGTATGAAAAACCCTCAAAATGTTTCTTTGGGATAAAGGAGGTAGAGTATTTGGGTCATATTGTATCTCATGAAGGTGTCAAGGTATACCCTAAAAAATTAAATCCATGATGGACTGGTCGATTCCAAAAACCTTAAAGAATCTTCGAAGATTATTAGGTTTGATAGGGTACTACCGCAAGTTTGTTTGGAACTATGGAAGAATAACAACTCCTCTAACATCGTTATTGAAGAATGATGCATTTTATTGGACTTTAGAGGCAACTCAAGATTTTAAACAAATCAAAGAGGTCATGTGTAAATCTCATGTTTAGGCGACACTAGACTTCACAAAAATATTTATTGTGGAATGTGATGCTTTAGAAAATGGAATTGGAGTTGTAATAATGCAAGAAGGACACCCTGTTGCCTTCATAAGTCATCCAATCAAGGGAAATAACTTAAAAAATTCCATTTATGAGAAGGAAATGTTGGAAATACTACATGCCTTGAAGCAATGGCGCCCCTACCTTATAGGGAAATATTTCAAGGTTAAAACTGATCATGACATCCTTGAATACTTCTTGGAACAAAGGTTATCTTCAAAAGAGCAACAAAAATGGGTGACAAAGATGTTTGGGATATGACTTTGAAATCATCTACAAAAAGGGGAAGAAAAATGTTTTTGCAGATGCACTCTCCAGGAAAGATGAGGATGTTAAAGCATTACTCTATGCTATTTCGATCATTCAACCAGATTGGATATCCGAAGCAATGGACTAATGGAAAAATGACAAAAAAAACATGGACATTTATTCAAAAGCTGATAGATTTAGGTGGAAAGATGACTTTATATGGTACAAGGATCACTTATATCTTGGTAAGAGTTGCCAGCTCAAGCAAAAGGTACTTTTTGAATTCCACTCCTCACCGATAGGAGTGCACTCAGGTTTCTTAAAAATTTGTGACATAATGTTTGATTTTCCAACAAAATAAAGTGGAAACAATTAAGACCCCTGGATTCATACAACTACTTTCCATTCCAATACAAAGGTGGACAGAGGTCTCGATGGATTTTATTAGAGGTTTACGAAATTCTGAAGGAAAGAGTGCCATCATGGTGGTTGTTGATAGACTTACTAAATATGCACACTTATGTGCACTATCTCACCCCTTCAAAGCAAGCACGATCACCAATTCTTTTAGGGAGACAACACAAAAACTACATGGTACTCCAAATAGTATAGTAAGTGACATGGATCCCATTTTCACTAGAAATTTTTGGACCGAATTATTTTCTTGTTTGGGTACTCAATTGTCTCATAGTTCATATTATCACCCTCAATCTAATGGACAAACATAAATAGTAAGCAAATGTTTGGAAGGGTGTCTTCGATGTTTTGCAGCTGATAAACAAACACAATGGATCAAGTGGTTACCCTTGGCAGAATGGTGGTATAACACTTCCTTCCATACATCATAAAAAATGACCCCATTTATGGCACTTTATGGCTATCATACACCATCCATCACATCTTCACTAAGAGACTCCTCTAAGGTTCAAGCAGTAGAATACCACATGAAGCATCAACAACAAGTTCTTCAACTCTTAAAGGACAACCTGAATCTAGCACAAAATCGAATGAAACAACAAGCAGATCAACACCGTAATGAACGAAGCTTTAATGTGGGGTATTGGCTGTTTTTAAGATGACAACCATAGAAACATATTTCCTTGAATAACACCAAGAAGGACAATAAATTATCACCTAAATAGTACGGTCCCTACAAGTGTTACAAAATATTGGTAGTATGGCCTACAAATTGGAACTACCTGCATTTTCACGAGTCCATCCAACTTTCCATGTTTCATGTTTAAAGAAGGTAATATGTGACAAGCTACCAGTTCAAACAATATTACCAGAACTTGATGAGGAAGGAAAATTAATATTGGAGCATGAATAAATTACTGAAATACGAACTAGATAGCTTCGAAATCGATCAATTCCAGAGTATCTCATCGAAATGGAAGAACTTACCCGCGAAAGATTCAACATGGGAAGATTAGTCCTTTATACATCATCATAGATAAATACTTTAGTGTCGAGGACAACATTTTATGAAGGGGAGGGGCATGTTAAGCCCTTAATGATGGCACATTATACCATATAGTGTGGCGCATTACTCCCTATATTGTGGTGCATTACATATTATTCATGTCGGCTTGGGTCTATTAGTTGTTGTTGTACACATTTGTCTCCTATATATAGGAAGGAGATATTCTCATTTTAGTCATCATAGTATCTTATCTTGTCTTGTGTACTTAGTACATTGTGTAAGGAGGTTACTCCCTTGGAGAGAATTGATATTTATATATGTTATTCATTGTTAAGGCATGGATTAATCTCTTATTGTCTATTTCTGGGACTTGGTTGCATAACATACAATCTTTTATTGGCGCTTCTTCGACCCATTTGGTCATGTAATCAGTCACAATAATGATATATCTTACACATATGTGCTTTCCTGTTGGATTAATAAGGCCCAAAAAATCAATGGCCCATTTATCAAATTTCTGCAGAGTTATTGAGGGTACTAATGGCATTTCATCTCATCACGATGACTTTCCAGTTCTTTGACAGACATTACAGTTTTGATGATATTCTCAGACATTCGCATGCATGGTAGGCCACCACAATCCTGCTTGCAATATCTTTAGTACTATAGCTTTTCCAACAAAGTGGCATCCTATGACACCAACATGCACTTCATTTAATATCATTGGTAGCTCATGTTCCAAGATGCAATGACGAAGGACGAAGAATATCATCAGGGCCCATATTATATAACTGTCCAGTGATCAACTGGTAGTTTGCATCTCTCACAACTAACTGTTTCTTCTATGCAGTAGTAAGTTTTGCTGGTGCATGGCCCACACGAAAAAATTGTATGATGTCTCTATAATGATCATTGAACATTGTTATTGTAGAGCCCCCAACTGGGTCTCTTTTAACTTTTATTTACAGTCAGAAAATTCACTTTATATATACAGTTTGAAAATCTATAAATCTGTTTTATCTACTTCTAACAATTTACTGTTAACTGTGCAGGTAGCAAAGATAATCACAGCATATAAACTTTTAAAATTTAATTAACAGAATTTGCCATAATAATGCGGGAAAATACCTGTAGGTAGCTAGTAGGTCCACCTTTGTTGCTGCCCTTGTTTGCTGTTTTACCTTGCTTTTCCCTGCAACCAAAAGTCCTTCCCAAGTTTTGAAACTCAACCAGTCCAAACCAGTCTTGCCACCCTGCCAACTGGTGAGGTCTCGCCCGACCACCCAGCTCCAAAGGTACCCCTTTGGACCCCCGAGCCCAAACCGAGTACAAGCCCTAAGCTATTGTATCCCCTCAAAAGAAAACAACCTCCAACAAAACCCCTTCTTTGCAGCTCTGTTCTCCCAAAACTTCTCCCAAAATCTTAAGGTAAAAAGAATCCCCTTCTCCTCCCTCCTTTCTCCCTCTTATCCCCATGTTTGCCAACCTCTCCCCATTACTACCCCTATCTTCATCCTAAATTTACCCTCCCCCTTCCATCTACCATGTAAGTCCTCGAGCCCTCAACTTGGACTTGGACTTATTTAAATATTTAAATAATTATTAAAAGGTGTTGGTTGGGGTCACTTCTCAACCATAACTTCTAATTCAATTAAATTTTAATTCTTTTATTTAATATAATAATTTTAAACATATCCTTACTCATATTTCAATTTTTGACCATTTAATTAATAAATAATAAATGTTATATATATTATATAGTTTAAACTTGCATGCTTCACCAATTTAATTTAATTAACAATAATTGTCAATTGATTAATTACACTTACCTAATCATTTAATTAATGGTTTCTAATATTTATAATATGTAAATCCCCTTTAATTATAAATTCACCAATTCAATTTATCAATTATGAACAATAATCCTATCAATGTAAATCATAACATTATCAATGTGTAATCATATTAATTAAATAAAATTCACTACGATTTAATCGACTCATATACCTATTTCCATTTTAATTACAACTTAGTTTGTAATTAGCTAATTAACAATCATTACTAAAGATAAGCATAGTCTTGTTAAAATTAATTAACATCATTAACACATAATTAATTTAAGGGATCAAGTTGCTATCAACTTATTTAACCTTTAGTCCTCGCTAATTAACTCATTAACAATCAATCAAGCATTCTAATAAATTGCATTAGTCACTACCTAGGTTAACCACTGCTTTGTTTATTATTCAACCATAATTAATTATTAATGGACAATAATTAACCATTAATCAACATTATTAACCCTAATCATCATTATTAACTTTAATCAACATTATTAACATTGATCAACAATAGTTAATTACTAACCGACAGTAATTAATATTAAGCGACACTAATTGATATTATTACTCAACAATATTTCATGTAATTCATAATATGCAGGCAAGTTATGTAAGCGTAGCTACTGCTTACATTACTCACGTAAGTACACTAAAAGTAATAATTCACATACATCAATCATAATCAAGGAACTTATTATTTACCGACACATGTTTTAGCATAGTTTACAAGGTATGATCCATTAGCTTACTGAAATCCATGTTACGACAATTCATACATCACTGATTTACGACACATACTAACCAAGGGTTTTACACACCTACAGTTAGATCTTGTTTTCACCCCTACTTCATTCTACATCTGTCTACCTACATCATTACTAACTTCCACATCCTATCTTGTCCTCTGCTGGACTACCCTGGAATGTCAAGTCATGACCGGTTCCAGCTAGAACCTGTAAGCGGAAGTGTCGACCATATCGACCAAGCTTCCCCAGCAGGAAACCACCAGTCATCATCACACACCTTGGGGAGCGCTCCGTAGCACAGCCCTCCCATGACTCTGGGTTTCGGGGATAAATGGTGGGTAAAGCCTCCACCCCCCTAATGGAACAAGGGACTATGTCTACTCGACATAACAACAGCGTTGCACTTGCACTCGGTCTGTCATCGTATATCCGATCTGGGCGGTTGAGTTTCCTGGAACCCTACCCCACCCATGTCATAACATACATCATAATAAACAGCATAATAACCATACAAAAGTAAATAATGCATCCCTCGCATACCATTTTATCTTTAGAAGTCCATGTCCCCGAGGCCCTCCCACCTCGTAGGATCCAGCTATCACTTAGCCGTTTCAACCCGTAAGTCAGTCCTCGACATACAATATAGGATATCGTGCATAATCCTCGATATGTACACATATATCTCATCATAACATGACAACAATAAACTCATTCATTCGCCATGCACGTGGCATAAGATT
>LPNX010440394.1:0-22222 GCA_001517045.1 Pseudotsuga menziesii | reverse complement strand
CCCCCACAAAACCCCCCCCCCCCCCCCCCAACACTGCCTTATTAACCAGGTATTTCAATGTTGAATGATCTGTGTACATTTTGAAATGTCCACCCAACAAGTAGTGTCAAAATTTCTACAGAGCGTATACCATAACTATTCCTTCTCTTTCTATCGTGGTATAGTTATTCTTTGTTGTTGATAATTTTCTTCTAGCAAAGGAAATAGGATGATAAATCAACCCTTCACAAGGCTGCGCTAGTACCATGTCAAGCGGAACAAACGACGCATCGACATGTACATGAAATTCCTTTTTCCAGTATGGAAATAAAAGTATGGGCATTGTAACCATATTATTCTTTAAAGTGTCCAGAATCTCTTGGAAGTTTTTTGTCCACTAGAACTTAACATATTTATTCAATAACTTCTCCATCAGAGTAGTCACCTCCACATATCCTTTGATGAATTTTTTGTAGTATCATGTATGACCAATGTTTCTCTCAATTGGTTCACTGTGGTAGGTCGATGATAATTTCAATTTTGGTAGGGTTGACCAATATTCCATCACGACAAACTACATGGCCCTATAGAATTCCATACGGGGCACAAAAGATACATTTCTTTAAGTTTAGTGAAATTTGATACTGGTGACAACATTCTAACATCATCTTGAGGCTCTCAATATGATGCTTAATGAGCCCAAATACTATCCAGTCATTGAAGTATGCCTTAATAAATTTATGAATAAAATCTTTGAAGGAAGCCACTAATATTATGGAAAAAAATAGCAGAAGCATTCTTGAGTCCAAAGGGAATTACCGGGTATTGGAAACAACCCCACTTCCTCGCAAAGGTTTCCTTATGTCGGTTTTCTTTTGCGATTCTAATATGATGGTAGCCAGAGAACCCATCAGTGACTAAGTAAATTTCTTGACCCCTGACACTCTCCAGTACCCAATTTGTAAATGGATTCGGAAATGGGTCATGTAAACAAGCATCGCTCAATTTTCTTAGGTTGATGAATATCCACACTTCACCAGTAGTCTTTTTTATCTCACACTACTATCGAAATGATCCATTCTGATTCTTCTATAGGTTCTACGATACCTACATCCAACATTCGGTCCAACTCTGCCTTAACTTTTTCTTTATACCACAAATTCAATCAGTATGGTCGTTGCTTGATAGGTTTTGCATTGGGCTTTAAAGGTATCTTCATTTCTCCAAGGTCTCTGACAATCCCTTTGATCTCTGAAAGTTTCATAGGGAACAGATCTTGAAATTCATGCAATATATCCATGATCTTCCTTACAGTCTCATCATCCCAATAATATCCAATATTGAAAAAATTTGGATTCTTCGGGGAGCCAATATTTACTTTTTTTATTTTTATTTTTGGTGGATTCAGAAATTGGTCCCTAGAAATTCCAAATCCTTCCACTGCATGCGTGCCTTTAGACTCGAGTATGTTTACGTCGAGTGGATGATCATCATCAGGTTCTCATGTCGCATTATAGTACTCCATCCAGTGCTGGATTGTTGCGTCGTGTTGATTGAAGTTTGTCATTGCAACATGGATATCTTCAAATATCTTTATCTTGATCACTTGCAATGCGACATCAATTGATGAATGCTCATCAACAAATTCAAATGTGTGTATGAAGCTAGTAGCTAATTCATCCCATTCAATAGTCCCCCGCCTCAGTTAAACTGATGTATACCGGCTCTTTGGTATCATGTATAACATGTGTATGAACTGATGAACCCATTCTTATCGTGGACACGCCTCCCATGTCACACGACAATACTCTATATATTCGATAGTATTAGTCAATCTTGTATACTTGTGACTAGTATAGATGATCTCTTCTCTGAAACTTATCTCCAACAATCTTTGACATTGTTGCCATTTCAAGATAGATTCTTTATGTGCGACCCACCATTTGGTGGGTGTAGATTTCAGCACAAAGTCTAGAGCAGACAAGCATTGATGTTCTGTGACTTTTTCTTCAAACTCTATAAAAAAAAGATGTAAGGTTAGGTAAACCTTCATAGGAAGGTATCTCACTTGACTCAATTCCTACCCATCACATAGACTGTGTAATCTTGCGCACTTTATCATGGATACTTCATGCATTCGATTCTTCCAATTTTCCAATGCTTCCCCAGGATCTGATGTAGAAGAGCTAATACTTCACCAACTAATATTTCCGCCAGCTATTGTATTTACATAATCATCCTTAACAGATGGGATGTTATAAATATGGTCAAGATAGTCGCCCTGTCCTTCACTAATTACTGGCTCGACGTATATCTGACCTTCTAGTGGATCAATTGGTGCAACCACCCTTAGCTCTGAATCTTCAAATGTTAAGATTATTTTCTTAAAATTAATGATGGTTTGATTATCGATCGCCCAGACGATCCCTAAAAGTGCAGGATACAAGTTTATTTCATCAATAATGTCGATTACTTCAAAATAACAAAACATTTTTAGGCCTTCTACTTCAACATGCACTTGAGTCAGTTAACCGATAGGTAGGTGTCACATTCCCCATTTGCAAAACAATTTTATGCTATTGAGGAATATTATGTTATATTTTACGATAAAGTTTGTAATTAATGACCAAGTGGGGTCAAGGATAATTTAATGTATTGCAGAATATTTTATTAATAAAAAAATAAAAGATGAGACAACAGCTTAGGGATGCTATTAAATGAGTGCTTATCGGTCACTTGGTGGAGGAGACTGGGTTGAGAGTATATTGAAAAGTGGAAGCATCCTCAAACTACTTCTAACTGTTGCAGGTGGCAACTTCCCTATATTTGTGGTCACGATTCCCCAAGAAAGTGCAATAGGAGCAGGTGGCTCATTAAGTAAAAACTGACCCAGAAGACCTAGGCATTGATATAAAACTTCCCATTAAAGACAGTTGAGGCTGCTCGTTCTGGATTTGTGATCATTCCGAGTGAATGAAGTGCACATGAGAAATTCGATGGAGGAGACTAGTTGAAGTGAGTTTGAGGGGATAAGTGCTGAAGATTGAACTTGTGCAGCTATTCTAAGCTGAAGTTCTTACTGCTGTAAGTAGGACTGAGTTACTGCTGAAAATTCAATAGAGTTGCAGAGGATCTCAAAACTACATCTCTCACCCAGTACTCTACCAGGAGGACCAGTAGACAGGATCAGGGGTCCTGAGAAATTGCAGACTAAGCTTTTCTCCAGGAGTTGGTTGGGAGGAACAACCTCCTTAAGTTGTTGTCACCTCATCTATTTGACAGGTTCTACTTGTTTAGGTTTAATTATTATTTTATCTGCTGTTTCAAAAAATGATTAAGAGTTTATCAAGATTAGTATATTGTTATTTTATTATGGTTAATGAAGAAGAAAGAACATTTGTTTCATTGAGAAAGTTAGTAATTAGTAGATTATGATTCAACCGTAGAGATATTGCTAAGTTAAAAGATGGATAAAAAATTACCAAACTGTATTTTTCCACGCCTTTTACAAGGCAGTACTCTAGTATAGCAGGTATGCTTAGTTTAGATAAGTAGATTTTCATTAACTTTGAATGCAGATGTAAATAATTACTTCTACAGTTTTACGTAATTGATTTACAGAAATATAGCTGTAATTGTACTGTCTATTGAAAGTATCTACAATATCTAATTACAGGTAAAAACAGATTTAAATAATAAACACCAGTATGTATACTATTTACAAAATTAGAATCACTAAAAATACATAATATCAATTCAATAAATAAATTCTAAATAAATAAGTATAAGAATAGTTGAAAATAATTACTTAGGGTTTAACCTAGTTCTTAATAACTTAGGTTATTTAACTACCTATTCAGGCTTACAAGTAAAGTAGGTTTACTGTAAGCAAGGGTATTAACGCTGCAAATCTCAAGAAACATCTAGGGTTTGCAAGAGATAAGTATCATCACTCTAGGAAATAAATTATACATTTTATTTTGTAATACAAAAACCTAGCAGACCTTTTCCAAATTTAACTACAACAATAAATAATTTTACTGAAAGAAAATAATTATAGAGCTATAGATTATTCAATTATAATATTTAAAGAGAAACATAATATCTTATTTATCTAATAACACTGTACAAAGTAAGTAACAAATTTACTATACACCATTTACATCTAAATGTAAACCTAAATTAAAATAATGATGTAAACAACACTAAGCTGAGACGAAATTTAACAAATATAGTGGCCTGTTGCCTTTTATATTAACTGTCGAGGCTTTAAATCCTAACCAAAATGACTTCTTCAAGTTTAAACAGAAGTTACAAAACCAAAAATATTACAACTATAAGTTACAACAGTGAAAACCCTTCATCTATTTAAAGAAATGTTAAAAGTAATGTCATTTCTATTTCTGCAAAAACCAACTTAAATCTTCAAGAAACCACCCAGTGGTTAGACAATACTGTCACGGCTTAAAGCCTAGTATATTAAATTACTTCCATCTATTTCATTCCAGGTTGTGAAGGCTCAACAAAACTCATTAAGTCGCGGCTGCAGTAGCCTTAACGTAATTCTTACAATAGCCCCCAGGGCTTTAAAATTTTATAAAAACAAAGAGCAATAACATAACTCTTAATTATGGCCGAGCCATCAACCATCACGATGATGCTCCTATTTAATTCCACCATAATTTATGTGCAGGAAAAACCCTCAAATGTCACCAGGGCTTACCAGGAGAATGCGTTGCTGAAGACCGAGGGTAGTTAATATCCAGCTTCAAATCCAAGCTTGGAGAGACCTACACATCATAACACTGTTAGTTATTCTCTTAAAAATGTAATGAAAAACTCTGAAATTAATAAATTGTAAACATTTATAGGATTTTTACCTGGTAAATCTCGTAGTGGTGAAGTCGTGGAATCCATCCGAGCCCAGCTTGATGGCACATCGGAGAAAGTAAGCCTGGGAATTGTGTATGCGCAGAGTGTAGCGAAAACCCTAAACCACGATTTGAAGGGGATAAAAACCATGAGAAGGGAGCAAACCAACAAGAGGCAGAAGCAACTCATCACTTACAAACTTCTGTCCACCGTGCACTATGAACAAACACCCACAGTTACTCAAGACGGTGGCAAAAACCAGCCTCAATGCACAAGTGCCTCATCAACAGTCAACAAGCCTCTAAACCATGGTATAATTTCATCCTACACAAGCTCGCAAAGGTATGGAGGACGATGCTTACAAGGTTAACACAAAACCATGGCGGCCACGAGCTCTCAAATCGGCCGCTCCTCAACTGAAGAACCCTTACAATGCGAAGATAGGGTTAGGACATCTTCAATAAGTCAACAAAACCTAATTGCGAAATCACCTACCACGTGTCCCCAATTATTTCACACTCATGGGTTTGAAACCATAGTCGATTTTCAATCTGCAGCAAATCACTGGGTAGCAATTAAAAAACCATTTTAGTGATATGTTTTCATTGCTAATAATGTTTTTACACTTGGTTGTATTGATACCTAGTTTAAAACTTTAGGATAAATGAAATGGTATTTCTTTTAATTGCTATTGTCTACTAGACAAGTTAAATTAATCACTTTCTAACTATGATATTTATAGAATATAAATAAATGACCATACTTTTAATAGTAAAACATTATTGAGAGAGGTAATCTACTCATCCCTTGAAGTAAGTCACATAAATCTTGGAGATGGAGAGTAATTTGCATAACTATAGCACAATAATTACAAGATCTTCTCTACTACTTACGATGGCAACAATACCTGAAGGGAATTACAATTTATAACAATTGTATTTGAAGGTGTAGTTATAGCTAGGTGGATACACTAGGGAACGAGGTAAAAAGACGCAGGGAAAAAGATTACTAAAGTAGAGTTTTAAAGTTTGAAGAAGACTCAATCAAATATAAATGAAACCTTGGACCAATTTTTGCACACAATGCGTAGTTGGGAAATCAAGTAGGTGCAACCTATATACTCTTATATAAGAGTCTCAATTGTAAACTAATGTCCGATTGTTGAGAAAAGCAATTTAAGGGTCAAGGTAGATATTATCTATTAAGAAAACATCTAATTATAGAAACCCTAGGGTAAGGGTGAATTTTGTAATACTTTTAATGAGTATGATGACATTAATGAAAAGAGGAACTCATAGGAAACAAAACTCTATAAACAAGAAAAACTAAGTAATAGTTCAACAACATAGAGTATTTCTTTTATGTTTACAAAAGGATTCAATTGAATACGAATAAAACCAAACTCCAAATGCTTTATGACATATATGAAATTATAAGCATAAGCATGCGAAGCATATCTTTTCCTTTTTAAACATTAGATCATAAATACTTATGAGCAGAAGTAGGAGTATTCTTTAGAAGAGTTCTTAATCAACTCATTTTGAGGAATCTAAGCATTTAGTTGAAAACTACATGAAAACTTCTTTGGCTCCATTTTGGTAGCAAATTGATTATGTATTTAACCCATCCTTCCACAGTTTTGTTTTACCATCGTTATGCAGTTTAATATTTAGCAATGTCAACGTTACCTCTTACAGGGACAAGCTGCAATTAAACATTTTTAAATACTAGCATTTTATCTTATGCTAGTGAAGTATATTTCTTGATCTAGATATTTTACAGGAACAAAATGCTTACCTGTTAAAACCTGTAAAAGAACCATCATTTCCAGTGTGTTAGCTGTAAGCTAAGTAATAGCCGATCACACCTAAGAATTCTCCCTACTTACTGAAGAGGACAATAACACACTTAGCATTAATTAAGATGCAGACTCTTTTCTAACTTTCTGAAAAATACAACTGCTATGTTTAACAGTACTAACATAGTATTTTAAGGTAAGCCAATAAGTTATACAAAACCAAATAAAAGAAGTGATCTTTGTTATTATTTTAAAACTGTTTAAATATCCACTAACAGTTAATGGTTCATTGGAAATGACACTTGATATTTTATGTTACATGAATTTTTTTAATTTTTTACGAATTTTGAGTCATTACATGTGGTATCAGAGAACAAGGTTCAGACACTAGGCCGGAATGTGGCTCAGCTTGCATAAATGGAACAACAAATTTAAACAAGTATACTGATTTTATTTTTCTTTTGAATGATACTTCCAGAGAATTTTTCTAAGTTAACTGCAGGTATGGAAAGATTGGAGGAATATGTGGATGAGGAGTCTCCCTACACTGAATGAAATAATTTTCAAAAAGAACCTATACAAGAAGAAATAACTAATAATTCTTCTGAACTACTACAAACAGTTAAGGAACTAAGAACATATATGGAAACGGTCAAAAAAGAAAATGAGAGGATTCTGAGAGCTAAGGAGGAGCTAAATCAGATTTTGATGGAAAGAGTTTAGAATGAGGAAAAATATAAATGAACAGAGTTTGAAGATATGCCTTAGCAACATAAAGATAAAAATACTAAACAGTTTAAAATCAAAATTAGCCCATCTTTTGAGGTCTATGGCGATTCACATAAAAACAGTTATCAATATTCTAGTGATAGTAGCGAAGATAATCATCATACCAGAAAAAAAAAGTTTTAAACCTTACGAAGAAATCTCTGGAGAATTCAAGAAAATCAAGCCACCAACCTTTAATGGTGAAACTGAGAAGGGCGAAGAGGCAGAATCCTGGCTGTCTGGGATGAAGAAATACTTTCAAATTTATAACTACTCTAATCAATTGAAAGCTAGGATGGCTATTTATAATCTCACAGGGAAAGCAGGCATTTGGTTGCAGGACCTAAAAAAAGTAAAAGGTATTAGGGAGAAAAACATTAATTGAGTACATTTAATAAATATTTGAAGAAGAATTTTTTTATTTGAACAGTTCTATGAGGAGAGGGCTAAGGAATTTTATGAACTAAAACTGGGAACAATGAATATGAAAGAACTAAATAGTAAATTTCTAAGTATTCTCAGGTATGTGCTATATATTGTGGACGAGAAACCGAAGGTACAATGGTTTCTCAGATGTTTACCCTATCATATAAAAGACAGAATTGAGTATGGCAATCTAAAAACTTTAGAAGAATAAACGAGAAAAGCGAATTTTTGCTATGAACAGAATCGTAAAAAGGAAAGTATGACCAGCTGGAAGGCCAAAAGAAATAATAACTTTGAACAGAAGAAGAAAGGTTTTGTACCTAACCGAAATTTTAAGAATAATAACACCAAAAATTTTCCTAGTAAAAATTTTCAAGGGAACAAAAGTAATTCACAGACCAATCCAAATAGTCAAAGAAACAAATAATCTATTAACAACCACAATAACTATACCAAGAATTTTGAACGAAAGGAACCAATAAAATGCTGGGAATGTAATGGTCCGCATTATGAATCCATTTTTCCCAATCGGAAGAAGACTGTTAGAAACATACACACGATACAGGAGGAGATTACTGTTGGTGATCTAGCGAGGACAATGCCCAGGATCATCGCAGCATCGGAGATCAGGCAAGCAGATTATCGAAATTCCATGGTGGAAGTGGAAGGTAAGCTAAATCAAATACCTATATCTATTTTAATCGATCCAAGAGCTAGTTTAAGCTATATTTCTCCTAATTTAGTAGAAACATGTAAGCTATCAGTTGAAAACTTTGCAAGGTCTTGGTTAGTCCAGCTAGCTACTAGTGCAAAGAGAAAAGTAATTAGCTTTGTTAAGAATTGTATAGTAACTATGGATCAATTTGAAACGTCTGTTAAGATTAACGTGTTACCTTTAGGTTCATATGATATGTTAATTGATATGGATTGGCTAGAACAACATAGGGTAGTCTTGAACTATTTTGATCAAACCTTTACTTGTGTAAATAACAACAGAGAAACACTAAATGTAAAAGGAGTCCCTAGGAAAACAACCATAAGACAGATTTCTGATTTGCAGCTTAAGAGAGCTATTCGGAAGGGCTGCAAAGCCTTTGCTGTAACAATAATTAATGAAGAAAATACTAATAACAAAGATAAATTAAAACTGGAAGACATTCCGATCCCAAGGGAATATTCAGATGTATTTTTGGAAGAAATTCTGGGACTACCTCTGAAACGGGAGTTAGACTTTACTATTGAGCTGGTACCTGGTGCAGTGCCCAGCTCAAAAGCCCATTATCAGATGAATGTACTGGAATTAAATGAACTTAAGTCATAGTTAAAAGAAGTCATTGATAAGAATTACATTAGACCCAGTGTGTCTCCATGGGGAGGACCTGTTATTTTTGTTAAGAAGAAGGATGGAACTCTACGACTATGTATAGATTACCGTCAACTAAATAAAATGACTATCAAGAACAGATATATGTTACCCCGCATAGATGATCTATTTGATCAGCTACGTGGAGCAATGATATTCTCAAATATTGATTTACGATCTTGTTACCATCAGGTCTGAATCAAAGATGAAGACATCTTTAAAACAACTTTTAGGACCCGGTATGGTCATTACAAGTTTGTCGTTATGCCATTTGGGTTTACTAATGCCCTAGTTGTTTTTAGGTGTCTGATGAATAATTTAATGCATAAATATCTGGATAAGTTTGTGGTTGTATTCATTGACGACATCTTAATTTACTCAAATTCTAAAGAGGAACATAGAGAACACTTAAAAATTGTCTTACAAGAGTTACGAGAACATCAACTCTACACAAAATTGAGTAAATGTGACTTCTTTAAGGATAAAATTTAGTATCTCGGTCATGTGGTGACTAAAGAAGGAATTTTTGTCGACCCCGAAAATATAAAGGCAATCGAGGAATGACCAGTCCCAAAAGATGTAACTGACGCCCGATCATTCATGGGGATTACTAGCTATTATCGAAGGTTTATCGAAGGGTTTTCAATAATTGCAAATCCTATAACCTCTTTACAGAAGAAAGGGAAGAAATTTGAGTGGAGTCAGAAGTGTGAAGATAGTTTTAAAACTTTAAAAACGTTATTAACCACCGTACCAATTCTAAGAATTGCTGACCCTAATAAAGATTTTATAGTATGTGCTGATGCATGCAATGATGGTTTAGGTGGAGTTTTAACTCAGGAAGGACATGTCATTGCTTATGAGTCTAGGAAGCTGAAGATTCATGAGAAATATTATGTGACTTATGACTTAGAGTTAGCTACTGTCATACATGCCTTTAAAATGTGGCATCATCATTTAATCAGAAAGAAGTTTATATTAATGACAGATAATAAAGGATTGAAATATCTGTTAGATCAACCTAACTTAAATGCTAGGCAAGCTAGATGGCTAGCTTTTGTTAGTGAATACGATTTTGAAATTCAACATATTAAAGGAAAAGAGAATAAGGTTGTTGATGCATTAAGTAGAAATGAAAAACTAAAATTTACAGCAACAATCAACACCTTTAAAATAGATTTAGAAGAACAACTAGAAGATGGAATAGAACAAGATGAAAATTATCGGAAATTACAAGCAAAGGTGAGAGAAAATTTAATAGAAAGTCTAAGTACAGGGTATAGCTTGAACGAAAAAGGATTATTATTGTATAAAGATAGACTATACGTACCTAATGTACCTAAGATTAAGCTGTTAATTTTAAATGAATATCATAAAACTCCTTATTCAGGGCATCCAGGTTATCATAAAACTGTAACCATGCTAAGAAAGGATTATTTTTTGCCAAACATGAAAAATGAATTGGCAGAATACATTGCTAAGTGCTTCGAATGTCAGCAAGTAAAAATTGAACATCAGCATCCAACTGGGCTACTTCAGCCATTACCTATTCCTAGCTGGAAATGGGAGATAATTAGCCTTGCTTTTATCACGGGACTACCTAGAAATCAAAAAAATAATGACTCAATAATGATAGTTGTTGGTAAATTAAGTAAACCAGCTCATTTTATACCTGTAAAAACTACTTATAAAGCTGAAAATATTGCTGATATTTTCTTAAAACAATTTTTTCAGTTACATGGAATACCGGAGGTGATAATTTCAGATAGATACCCTAAGTTTACGGGCAAATTTTGGAAGTATTTATTTAAAGGATTAAATACTACATTAAACTTCAGTACCTCTTTCCATCCTCAAACAATGGACAGACTGAAAGAGTAAATCAGGTATTGGAGGATCTGCTCAGGATGTATGTAAAGGAGAAGCCAGATAATGGGAAGATTACTTACACCTGGTAGAATTTGCTTACAATAATCATTATCAAGCTTTAGCTAGGTATAGTCCTTTTGAAATTTTGTATGGAAGGAAATGCAACACCCCCATCTCTTGGAGTAATCCAGTTGACAGGCTAGCCTTAGGATCTGAATTATTAAAGGAGACGGAGTTAATTGTAAAACAGGTACAAGGTAACTTGAAAGTTGTGCAAGATTGACAGAAAAGCCAAGCAGATCTTAAACGAAATCCAAATGAGTTCCAGGTAGGTGAACATGTTTTTATTAAGGTGGGACCTAAAAAGAGTTCTCTAAAGTTAGGTAGTTGTGCTAAGTTAGCACCCCGATATTGTGGTCCTTTTGAAATACTGTCGAGGATAGTACAGGTAGCATATTAGTTAGCTTTACCACCAAACTTAAGAGTTCACAATGTTTTTCATATTTATGTATTAAAAAATATGTAGATGATGCTACTCACGTTATTAACTGGAATCATGTGCAGGTGGAACCCGAAGGAGATTTTCTAGTGGAACCGGATTGTATCCTCGAAAGGAGGGAGATCTTGCTTCGAAATCGCACCATTAGTCAGGTGAAGGTGCAATGGAAGCACCTTAGTCCAGAAGAAGCCACTTGGGAATTGGAAAATCATATGCGGGATGCTTATCCAATTCTATTCCAGGGAAATTCTGAGGACGAGGAATAAATAACATCGAGGACGATGTTATAAATTAAGGGGGTGTGTATGTCACATGCCCCGATTTGCAAAACAATTTTATGTTATTGAGTAACATTATGTTATATTTTATGATAAAGTTTGTAATTAATGACCAAGTGGGGTCAAGGATAATTTAATGTATTGCATAATATTTTATTAATAAATAAATAAAAGATGAGACAACAACTTAGGGAAGTTGTTAAATGAGTGTTTACTGGTCACTTGGTGGAGGAGACTTGGTTGAGAGTATATTGACAAGTTGCAGCATCCTCAAACTACTTCTAACTGTTGCAGGTGGCAACTTCCCTATATTTGTGGTCATGATTCCCCAAGAAAGTGGAATAGGAGTAGGTGGCTCATTAAGTAAAAACTGACCTAGAAGACCTAGGCATTGATATAAAACTTCCCATTGAAGACAACTGAGGCTGCTCATTCTAGATTTGTGATCATTCTGAGTGAATGAAGTGCACATGAGAAATTCGATGAAGGGGACTAGTTGAAGTGAGTTTGAGGGGTAAGTGCTGAAGATTGAGCTTGTACAACTATTATAAGCTGAATTTCTTACTACTGTAAGCAGGACTGAGTTACTGCCGAAAATTCAGTAGAGTTGCAGAGGATCTCAAGACTACATCTCTCACCCAATACTCTACAAGGAGGACCAGGAGACATGCTCGAGGGTCCTGAGAAGTTGCAGATTAAGCTTTTCTCCCAAAGTTGGTTGGGAGGAACAACCTCCTTAAGCTATTGTCACCTCATCTATTTGACAGGTTCTACTTGTTTGGTTTAATTATTATTTTATCTAATGTTTTAGAAAAGGATTAAGAGTTTATCAAGATTAGGATATTGTTATTTTATTATGGGTAATGAAGAAGAAAGAACAATTGTTTTATTGAGAAAGTTAGTAATTAGTAGATTATGATTAAACAATAGAGATATTGCTAAGTTAAAACATGGATAAAAAAATTGCCAAACTGTATTTTTCCACGCCTTTCACAAGGCAGTACTCTAGTACAGCAGGTATGCTTTATTTAGATAAGTAGATTTTCATTAACTTTGAATGCAGATGTAAATAATTTTTTGTTGTTGTTGTTGTTGGTACTGGGGGAATCGGTAACTAGGCGGTTCTGGTACTCGGGTGACATGGGATCCATTCCCGTCGGCTGCCACTATAACCCCAGGTGCGTCCACTCAACCCACAAGCATGGTGCACGGATAGGTCGGGGTGAGATTTGAACTTGAGACCTCCTTTACAACATTCCTTCATTTACATGGCACTTGCTAGTTAGTCTACACCCCTGCGGGCCATGCAGATGTAAATAATTAATTTTATAGTTTTACGTAATTTATTTATAGAAATATAGCTGTACTTGTACTGTCTATTGAAAGTATCTACAATATCTAATTACAGGTAAGAATAGATTTAAATAATAAACAACAGTATGTATACTATTTACAAAATTAGAATCAGTAAAAACACATAATATAAATTCAATAAATAAATTCTAAATAAATAAGTATAAGAATAGTAAAATAATTACTTAGGGTTTAACCTAGTTCTTAATAACTTAGGTTATTTAACTACCTATTCAGGCTTACAATTAAACTAGGTTTATTGTAAGCAAAGGTATTAACGCTGCAAATATCAAGAAACATCTAGGGTTTGTAAGAGATAAGTATCATCACTCTAGGAAATAAATTATACATTTTATTTTGTAATACAAAAACCTAGCAGAGCTTTTCCAAATTTAACTACAACAATAAATAATTTTACTGAAAGAAAAATAATTACAGAGCTATAGATTATTCAATTATAATCTTTAAAGAGAAACATAATATCTTATTTATCTAATAACGCTGTACAAAGTAAGTAACAAAATTATTATACACGATTTACATCTAAATGTAAACTTAAATTAAAATAATGCTGTAAACAACACTAAGCTGAGACGAAATTTAACAAGTATAGTGGCCTATGGCCTTTTATATTAATTGTCGAGGCATTAAAGCCTGGCCAAAATGACTTCTTCAAGTTTAAACAGAAGTTACAAAACCAAAAATATTACAACTATAAATTACAGCAGTGAAAACCCTTCATCTATTTAAAGAAATGTTAAAAGTACTGTCATTTCTATTTCTGCAAAAACCAACTTAAATCTTTAAGAAACCACCCCGTGGTTAGACAATACCATCATGGCTTAAATCCTAGTATTATAAATTACTTCCATCTATATCATTTCAGGCCGTGAAGGCTCAACAAAAACCATTAAGTCGCGGCTGCAGTAGCCTTAACAGAATTCTTACAACAGCCCCTAGGGCTTTAAAATTTATAAAAACAAAGAGCAATAACATAACTTTTAACTATGGCCGAGCCATCAACCATCACGGTGGTGCTCCTATTTCCTTCCACCATAATTTATGTGTAGTAAAAACCCTCAGATGTCACCATAACTTACTAGGAGAACGCGTTGCTGAAGACCGATAGTAGTTTAATATCCAGCTTCAAATTCAAGCTTGGAGAGACCTGCACATCATAACATTATTAGTTATTCTATTAAAAATGTAATGAAAAACTCTGAAATTAATAATCTATAAACATTTACAGGATTTTTACTTGGTAAAGCGCGTAGTGGTGAAGTCGTGGAAGCCACCCGAGCCCAGCTTGATGGCACCTCAGAGAAAGTAAGCCCGAGAACTGTGTATGCTGCACAGTGCAGAGAAAACCCTAAACCACGATTTGAAGGGGATATTCACCACGAGAAGGGAGCAAACCAACAAGAGGCAGAAGCAACTCATCACTTACAAACTTTTCTCCATTGTGCACTATGAAAAAACACCCACAGTTACTCAAGACGACGGCGAAAACCAGCCTCAATGCACAAGTTCCTCATCAACAATCAACAAGCCTCTAAACCACGGTATAATTTCACCCTACACAAGCTTGCAGAGGTATGGAGGATGGTGCTTACAAAGTTAACACAGAACCATGGTGGCCACGAGCTCTCAGCTCGGTCACTCCTCAACTGAGGAACCCTTACAATGCGAATATAGGGTTAGGACAGGTGCAATAAGTCAACAAAACCTAATTGCAAAATCACCTACCAGGTGTCCCCAATTATTTCACACTCCTGGGTTTGAAACCATAGTCGATTTTCAATCTGTAGTAAATCATTGGGTAGCAAGTCAAAAACCATTTTAGTGATATATTTTCATTGCTAATAATGTTTTTACGCTTGGTTGTATTGATACCTAGTTTAAAACTATAGGATAAATGAAATAGTATTTCTTTTAATTGCTATTGTCTACTAGACAAGTTAAATTAATCACTTTCTAACTATGATATTTATAGAAGATAAATAAATGACCATACTTTTAATAGTAAAACATTATTGAGAGAGGTAATCTACTCATCCCTTGAAGTAAGTCACATAAATCTTGGATATGGAGAGTAATTTGCATAACTATAGCACGGTAATTACAAGATCTTCTCTAGTACTTACAATGGCAACAATACCTCAAGGGAGTTACAATTTATAACAACTGTATTTGAAGGTGTAGTTATAGCTAGGTGGATACACTAGGGAACGAAGTAAAAAGATTACTAAAATAGAGTTTTAAAGTTTGAAGAAGACTCAATCAAATATAAATGAAACCTTGGACCAATTTTTGCACACAATGCGTAGTTGGAAAATCAAGTAGGTGCAACCTATCTACTCTTATATAAGAGTCTCAATTGTAAACTAATGTCCGATTGTTGAGAAAAGCACTTTAAGGGTCAAGGTAGAGGAGCTCATAGGAAACAAAACTCTATATTCAAGAAAAACTAAGTAATAGTTCAACAACATAGAGTATTTCTTTTATGTTTACAAAAGGATTCAATTGAATACGAATAAAACCAAACTCCAAATGCTTTATGACAGATATGAAACTATAAGCATAAGCATGAGAAGCATATCTTTTCCTTTTTAAACATTAGATCATAAATACTTATGAGCAGAAGCAGGAGTATTCTTTAGAAGAGTTCTTAATCAACTCGTTTTGAAAAATCTAAGCATTTAGTTGAAAACTACATGATAACTTCTTTGGATTCATTTTGGTAGCAAACTGATTATGTATTTAACCCATCCTTCCACAGTTTTGTTTTACCATCGTTATGTAGTTTAATATTTAGCAATGTCAACGTTACCTCTTACAGGGACAAGCTGCAATTAAACATTTTTAAATACTAGCATTTTATCTTATGCTAGTGAAGTATCTTTCTTGATCTGGATATTTTATAGGAACAAAACGCTTACCTGTTAAAACCTGTAAAAGAACCATCATTTCCACTATGTTAGTTGTAAGCTAAGTATGCCCCGATCACACCTAAGAATTCACCCTACTTGACAGAAGAAGACAATAACACACTTAGCATTAGTTAACATGCAGATTCTTTTCTAACTTTTTGAAAAATACAACTGCTATGTTTAACAGTACTAACATAGTATTTTAAGATAAGCCAATAAGTTATACAGAACCAAATAAAAGAAGTGATCTTTGTTATTCTTTTAAAACTGTTTAAATATCTACTAACAGTTTATGGTTCATTGGAAATGACACTTGATATTTTATGTTGCATGAAATTTTTTAAAATTTTACCAATTTTTGAGTCATTACAAGTGGTATCAGAGAACAAGGTTCAGACACTAGGCCTGAATGTGGCTCAGCTTGCATAAATGGAACAATAAATTTAAACAAGTATACTGATTTTATTTTTCTTTTGAATGATACTTCCAGAGAAATTTTCTAAGTTAACTGCAGGTATGGAAATATTGGAGGAATATGCAGATGAGGAGTCTCCCTACACTGAACGAAACAATTTTCAAAAAAAACCTATACAAGAAGAAATAATTAATAATTCTTCTGAACTACTACAAATAGTTAAGGAACTAAGAACATAGATGGAAATGGTAAAAAACGAAAATGAGAGGATTCTGAGAGCTCAGTAGGAGATAAACCGGATTTTGATGGAAATATTTTAGAATGGGGAAAAAGATAAACGAACAGAGTCTAAAGATATGTCATCTTCTGAGGTCTATGGCGATTCACATAAAAATAATTATCAATATACTAGTGATAGTAGCGAATATAATCATCATACGAGAAAAAGAAAGTTTAAACCTTACAAAGAAATCTCTGGAGAATTCAAGAAAATCAAGCCACCAACCTTTAATGGTGAAACTGAGAAAGGCGAAGAGGCAGAATCTTCGCTGTCTAGGATGAAGAAATACTTTCAAATTTATAACTACTCTAATCAATTGAAAGCTAAGATGGCTATTTATAATCTCACAGGGAAAGTAGATATTTGGTGGTAGGACCTAAAAAGAGTAAAATGTATTAGGGAGAAAAACATTAATTGAGTACATTTAAGAAATATTTGAAGATGAAATTTTTATCTGAACAGTACTATGAGGAGAGGGCTAAGGAATTTTACGAACTAACACTGGGAACAATGAATATGAAAGAACTAAATAGTAAATTTCTAAGTCTTCTCATGTATGTGCCGTATATTGTGGAAGAGAAACCTAATGTACAGTGGTTTCTCAGCTGTTTACCCTATCATATAAAAGACATAATTGAGTATGACAATCCGAAAACATTAGAAGAAGCAATGAGAAAAATGAATTTATGTTATGAACAGAATCGTAAAAAGGAAAGTATGACCAACTGGAAGGCCAAAAGAAATAATAACTTTGAACAGAAGAAGAAAGGTTTTGTACCTAACCGAAATTTTAAGAATAATAACACCATAAATTTTCCTAGTAAAATTTTCCAAGGGAACAAAAGTAATTCATAGACCAATCTAGTCAAAGAAACAAAGAATTTGTTAACAACCACATTAACTATACCAAGAATTTTGAACGAAAGGAACCAATAAAATGCTGGGAATGTAATGGTTCGCATTATGCATCAATTTGCCCCAATCAGAAGAAGACTGTTAGCAACATACACACAATACAAGAGGAGATGACTGTTGGTGATCTAGCGAGGACAATGCCCAGGATCACCGTAGCATTCACTACAACAAAAACTGGATTTAGCATCTCTTTTTGCATCCTTTTTTGCGTCTAGACTATCTTTCAGTGTATTTTTCTTTATTTTTTGGAAAAAATGGCGCAATTTCACGGGTTGGTGCTATTTTTGGCGTTTGTTGCGTCCTTTTTCTAAATCTAGTGCAAATTGCTGCGTAATTTGCACCAGGTTTTGCACCTAGTTATGCGCCAGGTTTTGCATCAGGTTTTACGACAGGTTTTGAGCCTAGTTTTGCACCTAATTTTGCGCCTAGTTTGTACATCTACTCTTGTTGCGCCCCATTTTACGCCCATGTTTGCCTCAACTTTTACGCCCTTGTTTTCATCCACTTTTGCATCCTTTTTTACATCCACTTTTGCATCCACTTCTGCTTCTTTTTTTGCATCCCTTCGTGCGGCCAAGTTTTGCATCAAAGTTTACAACCTATTTTGAGTCTAGTTTTGCATCTCGTTTTGTTTCAACCATTTTTGCATCCACTTTTGCATCCATTTTTTCGTCCACTTTTGCACCCATGTTTTCATCCCTTTTTGCATCCCATTTTGCATCCATGTTTATGTCTTTTTTTGCATCTACTATTGCATCCACGTTTGCATCCACTTTTTCGCATCCCAATTCATACCCAATTTTGTGCTTACTTTTACACCCACTTTTGCATCTACGTTTGCATCTTTTTTTGCATCTAATTTTACATCAGTTATTGCATCCATTTTTGCATCCACTTTTGCATCGGGTTTTGCATTGGGTGTTGCGACTACTTTTGCATCGGGTTTTGCATTGGGTGTTGCGACTACTTTTGCATCTACTTTTGTTACATCCACTTTCACATCCAATTTTGTATCCAATTTTACATCCATGGTTGTATCCACTTTTGCGCCACTTTTTTCATCATGTTCTGCTTCTATGATTGCATCATTTTTTGCATCCACTTTTGCATCACCTTTTGCATCCATTTTTGATGCACCCCATTATGCGCCCACTTTTGTGCCTACTTTTGTTGCATCCATGTTTGCATCATTTTTTGCATCCATGTTTTTATCCACTTTTGCATCCAGTTTTACACCCAAATGTTGAAGATGAAAATGAGGATAATGATTATGATATTGAGGATGGTTATGATGATAATGATAATGTTGTTGATAATGAAGAGAATTATGACAATGATGATGATGATGACAATTATGATGATGATGATGATGATGAGGACAATGGAAATGACGACATTGCCGATGATTATGATGGCAATGCAATGAATAGTGACGAAGGTGATGATGACAATGACAATGATGATGAGTACAATCAGAGTGATGATGTTGATCATCTTAAAAAATAAGTTGTTATTTGTCATGCATAAATCGTGTGTGTCCTCCATGACCCTTTTCCACTAATCACATATTTTGGGTAGATGTTATTTCTTATGCCAAAGGTAATGATGAATAACTGATGAACATGTCAATAATCATGATGATGATGTCAAGGACAATGGTGATGATGATGATTATGCCGATGATGATGACTATTGTGATAATCATGATGACAATGACAAAGATGACGAGGGTGATCATCATCATCATCATCATTTCCATCATTGTCTTCATTAAAAACATCATCACTGTCATTGTCATCTAGTTCATCATCATCATCATTTAAAGCATATGGGATATGTTTACCATTTACAGCATGCATAACAAGTGGGATTATTCTAAAACACCCGACCAAAGTACAAAATTCAAACCACAAGGGAAACATAATATTGAAATTGTTCCAATTTTCTTTCTCCCAACAAAACATGCTTCATTTTAGGGAATTATGTTAAAATCCATACATTCGTAGTCCATCCATACTATACTTGTAATAAATGTAAATATAATACTTAACCGAATTTATAATATAGGTAAATATTTTATAAACACCCTTGTGATATATTAACTTCTTTCACCTTAATAATGGTAAAATATGTAAATACACTAGTACAAAATGAGGAATTAGGTACTACGTGACTAAAAATTCTAGTCTCCACATGTTTTTTAAGTGATTTACTACTAAATATGAGCAATTTTGATTGACCCAACTATAAACGACTAAAATTAATGACTAATTTAGTCACCAGTTAACAAACATGACTAGTTTATAAATGACAGAGTTAAAAATGACTAACATAAACGACTAATTTAGTCACGGCATAAAAAATGACTAACTAGAAGAATATAAACTAGTCATTTATGTTTGTTTTTTTTAATTGCCACTCCAACAATGGAAAATTGCAATTTTGGCGATGAAGTGTTACAATTTACTAAATTTTGACACTACATATAGATTCTCTCTAGATCCATCTGCGGTGTTAAAATTTAGTAAATTGTAACTTTGTAGATGGATTTGTGTCACAAAGGGATTTTGATGAATTAATCCTTTAATTAACATAACCCATAAGTTAATTTGTGCAGGATAAGTACAAGAACATGCTAACCATATTGCTTATACGTTCAATATCCCTGGCCATTTGTGTACCTTATAAGATTAATAAAGTGAGATCTAGACCACCCAAGTTAGACCTAATACTACAGTATAATGCTTATTTCGGGGAGGCTATAGATATGTTTGATGACATATCAATACGAGACTAATCAATTAATATCGATGATAGACATAAATAGAAAACATCTACTACATCGGATCACGTCTAGACATCTATGTAGGTAAATATCTCTTGCAAGGTACATTTGCTTAGAAAACTCTATCTACAAATCCACAAAATATATTAATATATTACATACTATATAGTTACAAAACTTACAATATATAAATTATAAACCATATATATAACACAAAACAACATAAAAATAAACAAAATAGTCCCAACACACATATATTGTAAAACATACATATAAAATAAAACTTATAATACAATATAAAATAAACAAAATCTATATAATATATCATATACAATAACCTTAATACAATCATAATGCAACCCTATGTAAACTAATATAATGATCATTGGAATATGACAATAATACCTCCAGCTATGGGTTAAAATTGACGCATGTATGCCCTTTTTTCCATTTTTTTATCAATTAAATACAGGTCCATGTGGAAAAAACACGTAAACCGTGAAGTTTATTTAATTTTGGAAGTTGTCCATTTGACGACCACCCTTAATCATTGCCACTATTGAAATTACACACACACACACACACACACACACACACACACACACATATAGTCTAGAGTTACTCACTCACAATGATCTCAAATTAAAATATCTTCAATACACCACATAAAATGACATAAATCTTTAATGAATATTCCAATTTTGAAATCTTTTAAAAAAATCTTTACAAAAATCCATTAAAGTTTTATAATAACTAGTTTTAAAACATATGTACATATGTTTGGACTTTTTTATTATGTTAACTAATTTTTTTTCCATTCAAATATAAAATATATATTCGAAACATCAAGTTTATTTGATTGAAATAATAAAAAAGATACTACCCATTATCAATTGAGATTTACAAAGAGATAATAGCATCATTCTCTGATCCCTACATATAAAGCTTTTAACTTTAAACAACCATTAAATATACATTCAACTTTTACAATTATATTCTAAAATTAAGAAATATGTGTATTTCAATATATTATGTTTTAAACTCTAATGATTACTTGCATCATAAGGAATCAAGTTTCTACACATGTAAATGAAGCATTTTTAAGTCTTAAAAGGGGACAACATAATCTAACATTATTTCTATGATAAGGATGACCATGATTAGAATCACATATATTATCATATGCTTAAGGACTAGCCACTTTAAAATTATATAATTTGTTAATATTATATTAATTATTTGAGTAGATTTTAGTTTGATATTTGAATATATAAAAAAATTAGTGGATAGTAATGAAATAAAATTTCAATTTCATATTAAATGCAACAAAAATACCAATTTATAAAGTTAAATAAGATATTTCATTGATATATATCTTATTAATTTACGTTGTACCTAAGAAACCCTATGAGGAACGATGAAGGCAAGTGGTTTCCTATTATTTGGTTGATAAGGAAGTTATGTGAGCTCATGCAAAGCATCAACAAGTCAAGTAACATCAAGGGTATTGATGGAAACCATAAGAGGTATGAACTAGTTATGCTTACTCGTATAAATACTAAAAAGGGGATTCGGTAAGAACCCCGTCTTAATTGATATGTTAATAATAATGTTGGATGCATTTATATGAATTTATAACTAAATAGGATATGGACAAGCTTTGGTTCTAACCCTTGTGGAAAAGAAGACTCA
>LPNX010440392.1:70002-99863 GCA_001517045.1 Pseudotsuga menziesii | reverse complement strand
GAGATGCTGTGGCTATTCTCTAATTAAATATCATATAGATCACTAGACATTATTGCTGTTCACTATAACAAAACAAGCTTCAAATGAACAGATCTGAATGACGGCAAGCTAAGAAATCTAAACTCCACTGTCAATTCCAGAATTTAAAACTGCTCAATATATATATATGTCTGTCTATAAGCCCATATATGCAAAAACAATAACAAGTAATTCCTGACATCAGTCAATCACACACAACTGATGTAAACTGAGAGAGCATTTTTCTTTTGCAAATAGAAAACCAATACAATAAAGAGAGAAACAGAACTCTCTAAGATTAATAGCATATCCATATAGATGTTATACTAGTCAGGAAAAAACATTCTCAAACAAATAAGATGCTATAAACTATAAGTTAATATGCAGAGTGTTATTTCACTACTCCAAACAATAGCAAGTTAACGCACTCACACAGTCTATAAACCCTTCTCACTGTAATACATCTCTATCACATCGAATCCAGGTAAAAAAAAGTCACCAGAAGATAACAGAATTCACACCTCTCGTCCTGGCTTTTAGCACAAAGAAGAGTGAAACACAATACATGCCCAAAGCAATGAGGTGCACTTCTCATAAGAGAATGCCCTCACGCCCGAATTCATGCTTAGATAAAAGGTGGATGATCAGGTCAAAGACATCCCGACCTCTAGCACAAAGAAAAAATAAAACAATTTCAAAGAAGGTGCAATGATAACTCAAAGCCCTAAACCTGATAACCGTGTGGGCATAGCATATTGAAAACCAGATCAAAACCTATGTGTCATTAGGCCTTTTAATTCACTAATCCCACAGCAGTTTAAATTCAATGTTACAGCCGGAAGATTCACAAGAACGAACTCGTCTACATCTCCAGCCTCAAAGATGCAGCATCCTTCAAAACTCTCACCATTGAATCTAAACAAGATAGGACAGGAGAGTTGGGCTCTCTCAATCTCAATGTCGTCGCCCACCACAGAGGAAAGGCACGCATGTGTTTTAGAGGTGATGAGAGGAGAGAGCACGCAACAAATCAAAATAAAATATCACGGCAGAGGATAAAAAAAACAGATGCACAGAGTCTAAACCCTAGAGGATGCACTCTGGTCATCCCAAGTACACATCCAATGCAGACACACAGAGAAAACCCTACAGTGGCGACTACATACAGAACACCAAGGCAGAGATAACTAGGCTCTGATACCAACTGTTAGAGAAATTTCCAATTCTGAAAAATGCGGAATAAATCTTTGAAACAGAATCGAAATGGGAATACCGAATAGATCATACCTCCAGCCATTGATGCTACTTGACTTGCTGTAGAAGATTTCCCTGTTCCACACAAGTTTAGCTTCCTGTACGGTACTTCCAAGCTCTGCTTACTCTTTCTTGATGGTGTAAGACTGAAGGGGATTGAGATAGTGAGCTTGGGGACCAAACATGGGTTTAATAGCCAAGCTTCCATCAAGCTTCTGTTGGCTATGTGTCAATTGTTCCACAAATCTAGGTAGAGAACCCTAGATGGAGTAATGGACCACTCCAAAAACTCCCAGCAAGAAAACAGTCTCCAAACTAGAAATCAGTGCAAGTGTGGTTGATAACCGAATGAACCGGCGGTAGTTTTGAGGAGCCGTGGAATGCGGGATGCGGATGCGGGAGCTTACAAAACTAAGAACTAAATCATGATTTAAAAGAAGAGATAAAAGATGGACAGGGGAAAGTACTATCTAATCAATGTATTCATTAGAATCTCTAGTAATGAGACGCAGAAATTTAAATCGAGTTCTCATATATAAAGTAGACTATAAAAGTATGTCCCTAAAACCCAGAACTGAACCCCTGAGTACATATTTCTTTTACAATATATAAGAAAACTATTCAAAGCTTAGATTCCAATCTAGGGGATGGAAATATTCCAAGAAATAAACATAGAGATTAGTTACAAAATAATAGGATCTAACAACAATTGATCAGATTTTATTTAATTCCTAGATCCTACTTTTCATGATTTTCTTTGATTGCTTTTTATTTAGCTGATCTTGATGCCCAGCGGATTGGAGATAGGTTATTCGAGTCCCCAGAATTTACTAACAGATGGAACTCAATTCACCTATAGTTGATTCTCTGTTTAGAAATACGGATCTATTCCCTGAAGGCTGAAATGATATGTCACCTGTATCCTTTAAATGTTTAAAAGTTCCCGAAGATGTTGAGCTCGATTTCCTAGAAATTATATTGAACTGATTGGAAGTTAAAGACCAACAAAAATGTTTAAGTCTAAAAAGTGGGGCTCAAGGAAGCACTAGAATTATAGCACGGAAATCACCGTTTTCTCATCAAATTGAAAAGCGTATATACATATAGAAAGAATTCCTGGAAGACAACAAACACCAAATAGAGTGTTAATACATATATAAATAATTACTCCCTGTTAAGGAGTTCTATCTAGGTGCAAAAGAGTAATCATGATATACTGGGTTAAGATCACCAATAATCACATAGACTTTGCAAACTAAACTATTCTTCAGCAAGCCAACCCTTCAAAGGACAGACATCATTAAAGGTACAAATAAACTTTGATATTCCCCAGTTTGAAGGTCCGGAGGGCTTGTCCTTTTGAGGGCAAGGAAAGACAAACAAAACAAAAAAGTCCTTCTCTTTCTAGTAGTCTGGTTTTTAGCTTATAACAAATTAGCTGCAAGAGTTGAAACTTGAGATAGTAAGTTTCAAGGTATCATAAAAACAATATCAAGTTTCCAGCTGCTAAGTACTCTGCCTTTAGATGCCCTTCTTCTGATACTCTGCCACTTGTTGTTTTGAAAGCTTCAATACTGCCTGAATAAAATGATAAAATCCTTGTAATTTTGGATAAACTGTTTAACCATTATCTTCAAATTCAGGGTTCATAGAGTATTTTTACCAAATATAAATGTGAAGGTAAACTTGAAATGGATAATTTGACACCATAGATCCCAATTCTTAAGCATAATTTCTAAAGAAACAGTCTTCAATCTTTTTCAAGATGGTGATGTTGAGATGGCAATATAACATTGTAACTAGAGCAAATATAAGAATAATCTAGAGTGATGATTGGCATATAATGATGTCTATCTGACCCATCAAATAGACCAGGTTGGTGTGCTATGACTCTGGATCGATTCAAATTATTGACATAAACTTTTCATATATTAGAGAAGGACTTGCATATAAAAGATCAATTGAAAACCCATTTGAACTTAAACTCCATTAAGGGAACAGCGCTCTTCATAGATTTTGGCGAGCAAGAATTTTTTTACTTTTGGTTGATATACTGGAAATATTTATTTCCAATCTTAAACTTAATATGCATGCACTACCATAACCTCCAAGTTTTCAAATGCTCAAACACCTCTGTCGTAAATCCATTTTCCTTAACAAATTACACATGATAAGCTCCATCATAGGTAACCATAATTGTGTAGACCATAACACTGAATTTCGACCGAATGATGCTCTTTCCAACCTTTGTTGCAAACTCATATCGGTTGTTCAGCACTTGGAATCTTGACAATAAGAGTTGGTGTGGGCTTACCTTTGACACTTGGACAATCTGCATAGATGTTTGTGAGATATCGGTGGCATATTGGTCTTGTTGTTTGAATGGTTTTCTCACAATCAGATCTTAAAATATAGCTTTTGAACTAGAAGGATTTGAACCACAAACAAATTCAATATGAGAATCCCATTGGCTCGATGCTCCTCCATTTGAACTCAACACTATATAATGGTTTTGGTAGTTGGGAACCTCGAGATTAAGGCGCACTTTTCTCTGTCACATATTTCAATTGAGAAATGGATCTTATCTCCAGTACTCAAAAACAGCTGGGGAATTTTTATGTTTAAAGTTTAAACAAAGCACCAAGAATTTGAGTACAAGTCATGGACTCATCCCGTGGCATTTGGTGCGAGTGTTTCCCCGTGACTTATCTTCTTGATGAAGTTGTCTTAATAAATCTTTAGCAGTAGGATTTCGGTATGTCTAGGACATATATTTCACATAATGTAACACTGAAACCAGATTCATCTATATTACAAACCATATCTATCCCAAATTGACATGTAGTGCAAGACCTTTGACTTGTGAGCTCTCCGTGGCTCTCTTGTGAACTTGTCATGCCCCCACCTAATTGACCAACAAAACTGTGGACCATGCTAAACACCTAGGGGGGCTAAGTGGCATTAATTAACTAGCCTAGGGAAATTTTGCTAAACAATTATGATTGAGGCATGTATTTGATTTTGTTTATCATGATTATTTATTTTGTAATTTAATTATGTGGAAATAAGTTTGCCATGTCAGGGCGGCACACTTGGGCAGGCCAAAGCCAACTTTCCAAGAAGGAAGAATTGGAAACCTTATGACAAAAACAGCCAGGGAGGAAAAGGGAAAGTGCCCAAAAGCCACAGAAAAGCAGTCAGAGACAAAAGCAGGAAACATTTGACAAGGAGGGTGCAGTTTCATTTTGGAGACTCAGAGACAAAAGAAGGAAAGACAAAAAAGTTGTCATAGGAAAAAGCAGGAAACAATTGACAAGGAGGGCGCAGTTTCCTTTTGGTGACAGTCTCAAAAGTAGGGGAAAGTAGAAAAGTTGTCATAGATAAAAGTAGCAACTATTGGCCTAAGGAGGGCGCAGTTGCTAAGTTGCATGGATGACTTGGACAAGGAAACATCTTCACATGGCCCTACCTTCCAATTTCTCAAGGAGGGCGCATGGCTTGGCTAGGATTAGGGCTTCCATGGGGATGACTTGCTCTCACAACTCATCTATTACCTATACCTACTAAACAAGTCACCTAGGGATCTATAAAAAGGGAATTCGAGCTCCATTTACTATTTTGGTTGATGATTAATTGATCCATGCTTATGTGAAGCATAGTCTATTGAGTGTTGTGCCTCATCCTTTAGGAGATGTGCCCCAAATCCTTCCTTTCCCACTCTTTTATTCCCTTTCATTCCTCATTGCAGGTGTGGAGCGCATGATGATAATCCCATGATATCATATCAAAAACCTATTGCATCCATCATCTTCAGTGAAGTCGATCTTCAGTGAAGTGCAAGCTTCACCTACGCTCCCATCCATCTTGTTGTCAGATTTTGGGCCTCCCTCCCATTGTTTTGAGCCCCATTTTGAAGTGGCCAATCCTCCACTTCCCCTTTGATGTGCACAAGTCAAAGAAATATGATAAATATATCTGTATTAGTGTAAGCATACTGTCCAATTAGCTCATATGTAAAATCTTCTATCAATGAGCTTTAATTCATGCTTAAATGGGGTTTTTTATCAGTTTATTGCTTAGTGAATGGTATAATGGCCATGAGCATGAGTATGAGTGATATAAAATGTTCATTAAAGATGTATTAGGCTCTGATAAATTCCATTCTCTACACTGAAGACATTTTGATACGAATTTCATGCTTTATTGCACATCCTAGCTAGATAACTAGTTAAAATTGACTAGATTCACAGTTTCTTTAATTCAGTGAGTTTTGTGCATCAGAATTTGATTCCGAAAGTTGTTGTATGTCAATAACTGACCCCTCTATCCATCCAAACCTTTAAACAGAAAATTCATTGGATACGTACAAGTTTTGATCATCCTCCACTGTGCAGGGCCTCACCAAGCCAAAATTGTCAAAATCTTCCAAATCTCTCCTAAACTTATCAAATCTTTCCAGAACTGTTCTGAACTATTACAAACATTATTTTATGTTTTTTTTATGTTTGATATCATCTCTGTGCATTTTCCTAAGCCTCTGGTTGAAGGGACTTGAAGGAATCTTCCTAGTTTCACGGTTGGGTGACCCAAAAGCGTGGGAGTAAGTTTCAGCATAGATGACTCTGAAACCTAAATGGTCCTCGATATAAATGTGTTAGGGAAGATGAATTCTCTGAAAATACACACTCCAACATTGAGGGGGGTGGTGAATCAATGTTGTGACTTTATCTCTTTAAAGTAGAAAAATAGCTACTTAATCCTTAAATAGATATCAACAAGTACAGATCAAAACAGTACAGGAATTCTTTGATCCAATCAGATTTAATTATACGTATAATCAAATTTAAATTCAAGGTCTGTGCAACAACACAGACTGTATGTATCAGTTACAACTGAAAAATATGAGGCTTCAAGCTCAGTATCAAAAGTTTAGGTTTTGACTGTAATTCTAGTTCAGGACTTTAACCTACGTGAGTGTCTTACTTCCTTGATTATGCCTGCGTTCCAAACTTAAGAACACTTCAAAAACTTGTCTGCAAAAACTCTTCCTTACTTGCCTGCTTCACTTAATACCCAAAAAAAAAACAATCACTCTCACGCTGTGACTAAATTTCACTTAAACTCGTCTGCAAAAACACCTTCGTCTGCTATTGCTCGCATCCTCGATCCACCCTCCTTATCTCTATGTCAAAATGCATACCTTTAAACGACTTATAACTCTCTTATTTATACACCAGCTCTCTTTCAACAATAGGTTACAAGTCGACCAGATTGACCCTTCAAAAATAAAATTATTTTATTTTCAATTTAACATTATATGTTCTCTTATCAAGTCGACTTCATCTTATGGATTAAGATATCCATATGAGTACCACAAATGACCACATGTTGGGTCATTTGATCCTTCTTGCCATATCTTCATTTATCCATGCCATTTCATTAATCTTATGACTATAATATTGTTTCTCTATTCATCGTTTGATCTGTAGTGGGCATATTAGTGATTGTAGCGGGCATATTACTTCTTGTATCATGCCATGCGGGCATTTTGCCTTGTGTTGTAGTTGTTGTGTGCATTTTTCATCTTAGCGGGCATTTCAACATCCTTACTGCTTGCATGACATCAACTACTTATTTGAAATCAATGCCAATAATCTTGAATGTCAACAATCTCCCCCTTTGGCATTGATGTCAATCCACAACCCCCCCTAACAATGAGCTTTCTCAGACTTTCTCCCCCTTTGACATTAATGACAAAGGTGATGTAACTAATGCTTCCTTGGTTCAGACTTTCTCCCCCTTTGTTTGTTACCATAGTCTCTTCAAAGATCCATGTCTAACTTACTGTTGTACCTGTCACTCCCATGGGTGTTGTTGTAATCTCACATATCACATAAGGTTACCAATAATATATACCAAAACATACATACATAACAGAGACAAGAGATACGAACAAGTAGGTGAATTAACAGATTATATTAATATGAATGGGTCCATACAATACAAAGAACTGAACCGAGTTCTCATCTGGCTCAACAGCCTAATATATATTATTACAAAACAGTTACAAAATAACTACCTGTCGGTTCGGTGAACCGACACAACCTTAGGTGGCCGACCTAATCTCTAGTTTAGTCAGCTGATCGACTAAGTCGACTATCATTCAAGTCGACTTACCGACTTGCTCCCACGAACAAAACGTTTCTTCGTCCCGAAGAAACAAGGAGGTACAAAATCTTCCTATCTATCCTAGTAGTCATTATGATGTGCTTGGTCTTCATGGGCTGTGAAGTCTGATGGTCGGTCTTTTCTGTACACAGACTTTGACAATTGTTGGGGCTGTCACTGCTAGGTGATGTTGGAAATATGTCCAACTTTGCAATATTTTCTAGATGTCGATGGTGAGTGTAGTCAGACTTGATAAGATTGACATCTTTTCTGAAATGGAGATTTCAGCTATTCTCTCCATGTTGGGACCCATAAACTGGTCCTTTTCCTCTGCAGTCTCTACAAGTCATTTCATCTGTGGGTAGATGATGTCGACTTTTTCCAAGTTGGGGATAGCTTGGTGCACCCACTGATGTGCTTCCCTCTCAAGTTTCTGCAGCTTGGCTGTCTCAAACACTATTTGTTCTTCTATTGTGTTTCTAAGTGCTTCATCAGTGGTTTTCCTGTTTTCAAGAGCTTGGATCCCTTGTCGGGTCTGCCGAGTTTGCTGATAGACTTGCTCGTAGTAAGCAAGCTAGTCTCGCAGTATTTCTTCAGTGATGACAGACTCCTCCATGTGATCTTGCAGCATTTTATAAGCTTCAGAAAAGGTTGTGTGCTACGCCATTAGGAGTCGGACGGTTTCTTCTTTTTGCTCCTCCTTTGTTTCTTGAATCTATGCTTGGAGTGCTGACACCATGCTCTCAAATAGCTGATAAGCTCTTTCGAGCGGTTTGTCGATGTTGACCTCTATGGGTCCTGGCATTACTGATTGTGCAAGGTTTCTGCATTTGTTGAGGAACTCGACCTGTTCTTCGACCTTGTTGTCGAGTTCCTTACGTCTCTGCTGGCTCCTTGTCTTTGCTTCGACTGCTAGGGTTTTCAGGAGTTGTCCTAGCTCTGCATCGGTCAATGAGGTTGCATCTTTCAATTTGATATGAACCTTTGATGGCCGTCCATGATGCTCCTTGTTCTGTTTCTCCTTCTTATTCTTATGCTTTTTCGTCTCTGTTTGTGTCGACACCTGTGTACTTGCAAAAGTCGAGTTGAGATTTTCGGTTTGTGGTATAGCAGTGGTTGATGGTTTCTCTGTTTGGGGAGGTGAGATGACTACTGCCTCTGGCTGGTTAGATGTAGTGGGTGCAGAAGTGGATGCAGTTGGTGCTGATGGTTGAGGTGGGGGTGGTTCTGGTACAGTTGTTTGGATTAGGGGTTCTGAGTCGGGGGGTGGTGGTGGCGGTGATGGGGTTGGGGAACGGTCGGGTGTGATTGGGTTGGTGGAATTGTGGATGAGTGGTGGGTTGTCGGTCTGAGGGGTTGAATCTAAGTCAGAGAAGAATTGGTTGATTTCTCGATTTATGTTTGCGATATTTTCTTATTCTTCTCCTCCGGTCGGTACAGCGGCTGGCAGGTTGGTTTGGGGTACAGTTGGAGTGATAGTCGTGGTCTGATGTGTGGTAACTTCAGCTCCCTTGTCAGGATTTCTCTTGAAAGTCGAAGTGATAGTTGCAAACGTTTGTGATTGGAATTCGTGGCCTGGTTGGTATCCACCGACTTCGAAGAGAGGTGATTTTGTGGACAGTTTTTGTACCGACGTGAATATCTCAGGCAGTTTTTCAATAAATGCCTGCAAATCTCTATCTTTATCGAACTTTGCCTTCACAGCTTCCGACATAGCACTTTTGCACAATTCGAGTGGGCTTACTGAAATCTGTTCTGGTATTTTCTCCTCTGTTACTTTTTTCGGGGATGGAGGTGGAGGCGTAGACACAAGATCTACGACGTTTTCAGGCGTGGACGTGTGGGTGATCTTGGCTTTCTTTGGTCGACCTGGTAGTGCTCCTGCCTCGACAAATATTTGGAACTGGGTTTCCACCGGCACTTTATTTGTTGCGGCATCTTCTATTATGTTGATGGCCGTAGCTCCCAGTTCCTCCTCGTCGTCTGATGATTCTGCAATGATAAGCTTGCGCTTACCTTTTCGTTATTGTCATTGTTGTGTCCTTAACTTATTTCTTGCAGCTGCTATCTCTTTCGACAATTTTCTTATAATGTCTTTTGTGATAGCATATTCTGGGTTTTGTGGTTCTGTCTCTCCCCTTGGCTCCTGGGTCAGGATGAGACTTTCTGCAGCCGGAGTGATTACCTGCTACTCTGCCTGTGTTTCTTCTGTCTGTGGTTCTGCCCTCTATGTTGTCGGAGGTTTGATTATGATTCGAATTCGGCCAGTGTGTTCGACCGGTGTCTCCTCTGGCACAAAGGTACTAATGTAGATGTTCAACTCATAATCCTCTTCTTTCTCCTAGTCTGTTAACGACTCCTCGATTGAGAAGTCGATTTCCTTGGCCTTCGCTGGAGTTTGTATTTTTGTCCCGGCTTGTCGAGACAGCTCTCGAAAGATCTGTTCGACCGACGGATAGTAATCAAGGGCCTTTGCATTTGATTTTTCACCCTCCATGTACCACACCGAAGTATGGTCGAGCTCTAGCTGGATGTGGGACTTTTTCGGTAGACTTCGTCGGATGTTTTGGGGCACCCTCCATCTAGTCGTGCGGATTTTTAGCTATTGGAGCCAGTTCTCCAACAACACTTTTCCATCTTCCAATTCCTTCAAGGTTCCTTTCTGGGAGAATGGTTTGAATCTCCACATATGGAATCTTGTCAGTTCTTGAAAAATTGGGTTTTTGTTGGGGCAAATATGGTACATGACTATCCATAGTATGAGGGAGGGGAACCTGATGATTCCTCCCGTCTCTTGGCATATTTCACAGATGGTCTTGACCATGTCGGCGACATATCCATCCCATCTGTATATCTTTCCATTTGTCGCAATGGTGTCGACAGCTTCTAACATGTCTAATTTGAGGTCACTGCCTCGACCTGCTAGGGTGAGTGTTATGGCTATTATTTTGGCCACAATCTGTGGCATTCGGGCTATGATTTGACTAATCATCAGTCCCTTCGAGTTTTTGCCCGACGCTGAGCCTGTAAGTTCTTCGACCAGTCCTCCTTTGATACCGACTAGTACTAGGTCTCCTTTGTTTGAGAGACCTGTCAGCTTGGAGATGACTTCCCCTGAGATGTCGACCGGTTGGTCGAAGTAGAACCGGTCATTGTGGTACCGGCTTATGATAAACTTGACGGTTGTTTCTTTTGTGCCACTGAAACTAGCCATGAGCAATGTGTTGGCGTAGTTGAAGATGGTACTGTATTGTATTTTCTCTGCAGCTTGAGTAGGCTTCTTATTGACATAAGTCCACTCTTTCATCTCGGCCCAAAGTTTTTGCCATGAGCCTTCCTACACCTTAGCATTCTTAATATTCTTTAGCCTTTGGACTAAATGTGTTTCTACAGTCTGTAATTCCTTGTCTTTGGTTGAGGCTATAGTCTATTTGGGTGCCATCTTGTTGGTTTGGTGGTCTATTTCATTAAGGTATTCTCGGCTTTCAGTCGTCTGGATGCTCTGATGCTCTCTCTGTATGAATTGCGGTGAATGATCCTTTGGTGGTCCAGTATTTATAGGGGATGCTTTTGATGTTTTCGTCGATGAGTGTATTAATGGCGGAAGTGATGTTCTAGCTGGAACACTTGAGTGTGTGTTAATGGCGAATTGCTTTCGGCGCTCGAGGTCATGAATGCGCGATGGGACTATCGAGGTTGTCGGTCGATGTCGGTTATGAAAATGGTCTATGGCGTTATGTCGATGGGCATGATGTCGGTTGTCGAAGTGGGAATTTCCTGTCATAGTTTTTTGCATGTATGGTATTGTTTTGCTTTTTTGGATTTTAAGATTTTTATAGCTTTTGGTTTAACCGTTATGGTCGTTATAAGATTTTTTTTTCACTATGTTTATTTCTAGTTTCTGTAGCGTTTTAGTCAAGCTCCATTAATGAGTTTCCGAAATACTATGCCTTGTAACGTCCTTAGTAGGACTGATCCGTTGGTATGTATCTCTTCGACAACGTAGGGTCCCATCCATTCTGTATGCAACTTTTTAGATTTTCCTTTTACTCGACTATTGTATAGTAAAGCAAGGTCTCCTACCGACAAGTTTTTGTTCTTGATGTTTTTGTCGTGCCATGCTTTTTGTTGTTGTTTTTGGATTTCTTGATGGTGCATCACGAGTAGTCAGTGTTCTTCTAGTTTACTCAGTTGTAGTAGTCGGTCATTTCTTCCTTGTTCAACATCGACATGTAGGATCTCTACGATGATAGGTGTCTGTTGTCGGAAGTGTAATGGAACTACTGCTTCTTGTCCATAGACTAGTCGAAAGGGGGTTTGGTCGGTTGAGTGTTTGTATGCTGTTTTGTATGCCCATAATACTGCAGGTATCTTCTCGTCCTAGTCGTCCTTATCAGCATTACATATTTTGGTTAGTCCTCTTGTTAATGTTTTATTAAATGCTTCAATTGCTCCATTCGATTAAGGATGGTATGCTGTACTCCGACGATGGTCGATTTGGAATTGGTCGGTTAGGGTTTTGATAGTTTTATTGATAAAGTGTGTTCTCTGATCACTGATTAAAGTTAGTGGACATCCAAATCTGGTAATGATATTTTTATAGATGAATTTGGCAGAGATCTCACTGGAGCATGTGTCAACTGGTTCTGCCTCTGCCCATTTGGTTACATATTCGACTGCAGTTATGATATACCTTGCGCCTGTCCTTTTTGATGGTATAGGAAATGGTCCTATGAAGTCTATGGCCCAAATTTCAAATGTCAAACTTGGGTTTACTGATATCAAAGGCATTTCTGTGCTAGGCAAGGGTCGACCTAGTCGTTAACACCTGTCACATTGACTTACAAAATTTTTGCAATCTCAATGAAGTGTCGGCCACCATAACTCTGACTATTGGATTTTCTTTGCAGTTGTGTCTGCTGGAAAATGTCCTCCTGCAGGGCCATAATGTGCTTCATGCATAATGTTGTCTCTTTCATGTTCCAGTACACACCTTCTAAGGATGTCATCTAATCCCATTTTGTAAAGAAATCCATTTATAAGGCTGTATGGTGCAGCTTTCATAGCTAGGATTCGTTTCTTCTTTGTATTCATTCCTTCTGGTGTTTGTCCATCTTCTAAGAACTGGGCTATTTCTTCTAATTCTATTGGGACTGCTTCTATCCGAACTAGATGTGCATCAGGTAAGTCATCTTCGACTCCTGTTGGTTCCTCTCCAGTGTCGATTCGGGATAAGTGGTCGGGACTGACATTTAACTTATCTGGTTTGACAACGACTTCAAATTCAAATTCTTGAAAGAGAAGTAGCCATCGACAGATTCTTCCATGGTGTAGTGGTTTATTGACGAGATATTTAAGTGCCTGATGATCTGTATAGAATATAAATGGGTTAGCCAAAAGATAATGTCGATATTTTTGTAATGCAAAGACCATTCCTAGTGCTTCTCTTTCTATTGTTGAATAATTTATTTCAGCTTTATTTAATTTTCTGCTACTGTAAACTATAGGATAATCAATTCCATCATCTCCTGGTTGAGTTAATATTTCTCCTATTGCTAGGCCTGATGCATCAATATGAACATGGAATTTGATCGACCAGTTTGGAAACCTTAGGATTGGTGCTTCGACTAGTTTTCTTTTTAATTTTTCGAATGATATGTGGCACTCCTCTGTCCAGTTGAACTCTTTATCTTCCCTTAATAGTTCTTCAAGTGGATAGGTCATATCTGAATAATATCTTATGAATTTTCTGTAATATCCTGTGTGGCCAAGTAACACCCTAACTTGTTTTGGGTTTACTGGTGGTTTTAGGTCGAGGATAATTTTTATTTTTGCAAATTCAACCTTAATACATTCCTTACAGACAATGTGCCCTAATAATATCCCTATAGGGGTGACAAATATACACTTCTTGATATTTAAGGCTAATTGGATTTGTCGACATCTTTCCCACATAAGTCTTAGCCACTTGCAATGATCCTTTAACATGGAGTATATTGTCCAATCATCAAAGTATACGGCTATGATCTTGTAAATATATTCTTGAAATGTTTTGACAACAATTCTAGAAAATACTGCAGGTGCATTTTTTAATCCAAAAAGCATAACCTTGTAAGCAAATGAGCCAAATTCACATACAAATGTTGTTTTTTTTTCTGATCCTCTTTAGCTATTGGCACTTGGTTATAACCTGAGAATCCATCTATAAATGAGTAGCATTCATGTCCTGCAACCTCATTTAATATTTCATTTGCATAAGGAGTTGGAAATGGGTCTGTTAGTGTCACTTTATTTAGTTCTCTGAAGTTGACACAAATTCTTAGTTTGGTTAGATCATGTTTCTTAGGCTGTGCAACCATTGGACATGCCCATTATGATTGGTCAATAGGATAGATGATGCCTGCTGCAAGCATGTTATCAATTTCCTTTTTGACTATCTCTTTGTATTTGTGAGCTAGCTTATATGGCCTTTTCTTCACAGGTCGAACATCAAGTTTAGTGTCAATCTTCATGTCTCCCATTTCATGGACTAAGCCTTTGAGGTCTTTATAATCTCTAGCAAATATATCTTGGAACTCTTTTAATAAGTTCACTATCTGTGTGGTCTGCTCTTCACTGCAGTAGTCATCAATTTTTGCCATTTTTGGTTGGTCATCATTTGAGATGTCGAATTCTCTAGTTTTGACTTTAGCATCTAGCCATTTTGGTGCTTTGGCTTCATTGATTGGTCGACTTCCTTCCTTAAACTGTGAGAATGTGGTAGGAAAGTCAACTGCAGTCATTATGTCGGTATCTTGTTTGTCAGTTGTTTCAACTTTGAATACTGTGCGAATAGGTTTGGTCGTTTTGACATGGTTTGATTTCCATCTAAAGCTTTTCCCTTCTGTATTTTCATTTTCTAACTGTAGTCTTGTTGACTGTGGTATTGTCCCGGTTTGTATATTATTACAGTTCATTGTCTGTCAGTTATCTTTTAAGGGTTTGTTTTCTGTCGGCTGTATAAATTCTTTAATCTATTTTGTTGTTTCAACCAAGTTTTCATTTTGTGGTATAAAGTTGAAATCTTTAATGAAATTTTCTCTGAGTTCATGCCATATGAATGTTTCACCTTTAGCTTCTTCCATTTTATACCATTTGTTTGGTAAGTCGACGAGGGTTGATGGGAACAAGTGTGGCCATGCTCATTCATTCTTGTATCCAAGTTTTTGCCATTCTTTTTCACATGTCTTAATATGATCTTCTGGATTTTGTCCTTGGATGAATATAGATATCTGAGCCTGTTTGGTTAACTTCTCTCCTCCAAATCTTTCTACAAAGAAAGTTCAAGCTGCTGTCCAAGTCTGCAGTCTTGTCTGGTGGGTATCCCACCATCTAGCAGCTTGTCCTGTAAAAGTTTCTATTAGGCTTTGAAGTTGGCCATGTTCACCAAGATTTTTGGAAACTTGTTCTACATGCATGACTACTGATTCTCTTTCTTTGTATCTTGGTATTTGTGTAGTATTTACATTGGTAGGTTTTAAAGTAGGGTATTCCCTAATTTTCTTCTCAAATATTTTTGGGACAATGGACACTATGAAGCACTGCTGGGTGGGATTTTTCTGTACTTTTTGAATAGTTCAACACCCTCTTGCTTGTGTTTCATAGTTCTCGATCTCCCAATCATATAATTCTGCGTCTGAATTATAACCAACTGAGTCTTGGTTGCTAAAATGAAGTTCTCTGTAGATATTACGTTCTGTATAATCTGCATTGTTTTGTATCTGATAAAGTTGTCGGATGTCGACTTCTTCATCGATAGGTTCAGTCCAAGGTTCTCCTTGAGATGGATGAATAGGTACAATGACCTTTTGTCTATTTCCTTGTAATTTTATTCTCTCTTTGTCCAGGGATATCGATGCTTTCATCTTTCGACCCCAAGGTCGACCGACTAACGCTGGGAAGGAACTGGATCCTTCCTTAGGGTCAATGATTTTGAAGTTGACTTTGGTCGAGATTCCTTTTATAGTTGTGTAACCTTTTTTCCAGACTCCAATAGGTTCAATTAGGCCCTGGTCGGCTAGTTTCAGGTATATACCTGACTCATATAGTTGAGGTCTGCCCATTTGTTCCCAAGTGTCACGAGTCATGATGTTTACTTGTGATCCAAAGTCGAGCACTACTTTTCGAACATGGTACCCTTCGATTTCGAGGTCGACAAATGGGTCAGCATCACTTTTGTCTTTTTTATTTAAGCTGCAGATATTCTTTGCTTGTTTTTCGGGGTTGTTATGTTTTATTTCATATAGTAAGTCGATGAACTGAGATACTGAGATATCTTTCTGTACTAGCTGTATTAATTCTTTTATTTTGTTATGTCGATTGTCATTAGCCTCTTCTTGTCAAGCAAATTATTTGAATACTTTTGTTGCTTCTTTATATATTTGTTTTTCTTTAATTGGATCAGGATAGACATTTTTTTCTTTTATTCTACTTATTTGTGGGTTATCACTTCCTGTTTTTGTTCCTTGTCGAGTTACAATATGCAAATTTTTTGTATTTATTACATCATTTTTTTGCACACACGACAAGACATTAACATTTTTCTTTTTATTGACCTTTTCCAACGTGGTAGGGCAATCCTCTAAGGAGTGATCCCCTACTCCACAATGAGTACAAAATTTGAGGTCAGTTCTGTCTTTATATGGACAGTCTGCATACCCATGTCCCTCCTTATAACATTTAAAGCATTGGATGGGTTGACGTGGTCGGTTGTCTCGATTTCCAGAGAATCGACCTCGTCCTCCATAGCCTCCACGTTGATTGTCGTACCGACGCTCGTATCTTCGACCTTCATATCTCTAATTGTTCTGATCGTTTGGTAAGTTGTTTTGCTCATTATTTTGTGCAACTACAATGGTCTGGTAGACTGCATGATAATTCTGTCGGTTCTTCAGGTTCAAATGGCAGTCGGCTATGTTATGATTTTTAGTTTCGCAGATTGCACACCAAGATGCCTTTCCATTCTTCATGTTGAAAGGGCAATATTTTGTCGAGTGGTCTCCATGCTCCTGGAAAATGTCGCAAAAACATTTCGTCTACACGAATTGAACGTCCTGTCAGTTGATTTCCTGTCGACAGTTGTCTTTTGAATGTCAGGCCGTCAAGCACTTCGTGCACCAGATATCCTGACTTTTGAGGTTTAATTATTTTAATGACTTCTGCACGATCTCAAGCTATTCTTCTAGTCTGTGATCAGTGGAGTATGTTGGTATGTCCTCATCCATTTCCACTTGGAGAGCTTTTGTCAGCGCATCTTCGTAAGACTTGAATATTTCTAGACTTATGTGTCGGCAGATTTTCTGAGATAAACCTGCAAGAAACCACTGGATTAATAATTGTTCATCTATAACATAGTCCAGTTGGAAAAGAAGGCCTTTCCATCGCTTATCATAGTCATGGACAGTTTCTCCTAGCTTCTGCGATGTTGTTTTTAGTTTTTTCGCTGCCAGATGTTTTGCATCTGGAGTTTTGAAAAATGATAGAAATTGCGCTTTGATCTCGGCTTTGGTTGCTCGAGGTTGTCTTTAAGAAAAGGTCATATACCAAGTTAATGCCCTTTTCCTCAAGGCACCGGCGAACTGTGCCATCTGCATGTCTTCATCCGTAACTTAGTTAGCCTCCCAAGTCGATTCACAGACAAACCGGTGTCGTCTGGGGTCCTCATCCCCCTCATATAGAGGAATGTGTGCTGACCCGTGACCCATGTCGGAATCATTGTCGCTACTTTCAGGAGGTGGCAGTGGTGGAGGTGGGGGTGGGGGTGGTGGGGTTATTTGCTTATTCCTCTCTGCAGAGATATCGTCGACAAAACTTTCGTCTCCATCGATTTTTTTTTGTCGTTTCGTCTTCGACCGACAGTCGGTTGATTTCGACTTCTTCTATCGATGTCCAACTGCAGTTACCTGTCCACAATTTTGAATGTTCTGTGTCCTCCAAAGATGTATTTGGCAGGGGGGGTGCTCCTTCATGTGTCGGTAAAAGTAAGAGGATACTTCGGTTGGAGGGTACCACTTGAAAGGTAACCCAATTTCCTTCTTCTGGTCGACGGATAATGAGGTGTCTTCCAGTGTATGTCTCGTCGTCTAATCGACTCCATATACCAAAGTCACCAACTCCTAGTCGGAGGTCCTCTTCGACAATAGTTTGTATCCGGGTACGCGGATTCAATGGAGATAGAGTTGTTCCTTCTTGGGGAGCTCTTAATTGGAGAGCTTCTGGCCGCTCTATCCACTATTCTTCTTCCATAGGGGATGCCTCTTCTTCCACACCTTCTTCTTGTCGGTCATGACCTGACTCTAGCGGGTTTCTTTCCTGGTCAGTCGCCCTAGTACACATTCCTCGGTGCAGCGCTAAGGCTCTTTCTCTTCTTTCTTCCCTCCTTTGTTGTCTCTCTTCCCTCTCTATTTTCTGAACGTTTGACATACCTTTGTGTGATACTATCTTCTTGATTTCCCTTTTGGTCGACTTCTCATTACTGGTGAATGGTATCTGCTTCTATTCAACTAGAATCCACTCCACTTTATCCCGGCATATGACCAGCTACCCCCCCATAGACTACCCGACGATTTAGAAAGCCCAGATAGTTCGGTCTACTTGCTTAGGAAGTATTCCCACTCCCTTTCTGCAATGAATTTTTCCCACCTCTTTTGTTTTTCTGCCCAATTAGGGTTTAATGGTGGTCCGTGAAGTGATGGACGAGGTTCGACAATATGACCCACTCCCTTCTCTATCAGGAATTTAAACTGCAAGGTCGGTAAGGAACACAGAAATTGTTCGGTGAGGTCTGTGTAAAATTTATCCTTGACGGTTTCCACCGAAGTTCTGTCTTCTACTGCTTGCTCCTCACAGAATTCGTCGACGATTTTTTCGAACCACTCCGACAAGTTTGTTCTTCCCCCTCGGATCAGTTTTTCTAGCAACTGTTGATCTTTGGTTCCTTCCAGCTTTTTCATCCAGCAGTTTCTTCAGAAGTTGGGGAACTGATTCTACAAACTTCTCATGTGTCTCTGCAAAGAATCTTTCTTTTACTTATGCGATCGTCAATCTGTTTTTTCGTGCGTAATTCTGCAAATAATTTGCTCATTTACACTCCCACCTGTCCTTAATTTCTTGTTCTTGTATCATCTATTTGCATACATCTCAGACATGTACTACCGGCAACGGAACCAATTTTGTAATCTCATAGATCACATAAGGTTACCAATAATACATACCAAAACATACATACATAACAGAGACAAGAGATAAGAACAAGTAGGTGAATTAAAAGATTATATTAACATGAATGGGTCCATACAATACAAAGAACTGAACCGAGTTCTCATCTGGCTCAACAGCCTAATATATATGATTACAAAACAGTTACAAAATAACTACCTATCGGTTCGGTGAACCGACACGACCTTAGGTGGCCGACCTAATCTCTAGTTTAGTCGGTCGACCGACTTAGTCGGCTAATTGACTTAGTTGGTTGATCGACTAAGTCGGCTATCGTTCAAGTCGACTTACCGACTTGCTCCTCCAACAGGTGCCAATCTTCAAGCGGCTCCCAGAACACATATACAAGTAGCAATTTAATTTAGAAGGGGAATAACTCCCAATTTGTGTCGAAGGTATACAAATGTGTCTTTAGGCAATGGTTTTGTAAAAATATCAGCCATCTGATCCTTGGTATTCACATATTCCAATTTCACCTTTTGTTCACTAACTTTGTTCTCTGAGGAAATGATACTTTATAGATATGTGCTTGGTTTTTAAGTACATGACTGTATTTTTAGAGATGTTGATTGCACTAGTATTGACACATTAGATTGGTGTAGGCTAACTGTTGTCAACTTGAATTTCTTCCAATAACTGTTTCATCCACAAAATCTGAGTGCAACACTCAGCAGCTGTTATATACTCAGCTTCAACAGTTGATAATGATATGGGTGATTGTTTTCTACTTGACCAAGCTACCGAACAATTTCCTAGAAAGAATGCATTACCACTGGTGCTTTTTCTATCATCCAGACTTCCAGCCCAGTCTGCATTAGTGTAGGCCAAAAGTTCAAGCTTTTGATTTTTGGGATACTAAAGCCCAAACTTTGAAGTACCTTTGAGGTATCTGAAAATTCGTTTGATTGCTATCACATGAGATTCTTTTGGACATGCTTGAAATCTAGCCAGCATGCCAACTACTTGCATAATGTCTGACCTAGAGGTTGTTAGATACAACAGGCTGCCAATCATTGATATGAAGAGTGTGGTTATATCAACCTATGGGGATTGATCATCTCTACTAAGTTTGCAACTTGTAGGCATGGGTGTACCTACAGGAACACAATCTGCCATCCCAAATATACTAAGCATTTCTCTTATATACTTGGATTGGGATATGAAGATGCCCTCTGAGGTTAGACAAATTTGTAGTCCAAGGAAGAAGGAGAGTTCTCCAATCATGGACATCTCAAATTCACTTGCCATTGCATCAGCGAACTCATGGATTAATTTGTCATTATTACACCCAAAAATAATATCATCAACATATACAATGGTGATTAGAAGTCCATTCTCCTTGGTTTTGAAATAAATATTGTTGTTTGTGTTGTCCGCCGATTGCACACCAGCAACAGAAACTTTCTGAAAGTTGTCTCCTCACTTAAGAAAGTGGGAGAGGTGTGACCTTGGGGGAAAGCACAGAGCTAGGTACTGTCACCTACTCCTAGCTCCTCCATTTAGGCTAACTCCTAACGAAGCCAAGGGGGGTAGTCCCTACAAAAGAGTTTCTATGGCTCTTAAGTTGTTAAAGTGTTTTTAATGGTTACGGATGTAGATGGGTGTTGTTTAGGAGTTATTGTGATTAAATGTGTTTGTTTATTATGAATTCGAAACATAAGACAAAGCAATCCACGTTGCTATCACAAGAATTAAAAGATAGACAATAATTCAAGACTTTATAAAATAAGGATGCATTCACAGATAAAAATTTAAATATGCCAAAGACAAGTGATCTAGATATAACAATCATGCATAGATTAATAGACCAGTGCCTTTATGGAGTCAAAGCTCTGCAACGCCTTAAGAAATAAATCCAAGTCCTGAAATAAAGCCAGTGGATGTAACATTGTGCAAGTGCTCTTGGTATTTTTTAAGTGTTTTAAGTGATCTTGCTTATGGTGTCAGCAAAAGGTTTTCAATAGCCGAGAAAACATTCCAAGTTTAATCTGTTGGAGAAACGACGGCCCGCCCAGTCTCCCAGGCTGGTATCGCAAAGATTGACCAGCTAGCTAAGAACCTTAGATAGCGGGCAATTCCAGCGTCTCTACTAAGAAGAACTTAGGACATTTTCTACAACGCCGGTGCGTTGGTTATGGGGTTAAGTTTTATTATGCTTTTCTTATGCGAACTTAGCAAGTTCGTTCACCGTTATGAGTACGAGCCCAACCTGAAAGTCGGCAGAGCATACTAGGTGAAGGATAATCAATGAAGTTAATTAATTATGGGAATGTGAGTTGCAAATTTTATTAAGTGAATTAATTAAAACTCTCCGACAGAGAGCGCTCTTGACCTTGTCTTATGACAAAGCTTCAAGAGACTTAGCTAATCTAAATGCCTAATGCAAGGAAAATGCAAGTCTAACTATGCTCTCCAATAGAGCGTGCTGTTGACTTGGGTTACAGTAAGTTCAAGAGACTTAGTTAATTAATTGATTAAACTTAAGAAAAAATCTAAACTACCCAAGAGTCTCTTTCAGGTTTTTTAGGCCCTAGTCGGGTAAGCATGGGGGTAAGTAAACAAAACAAAGAAAAGCAACTCTCCGATAGAGAGCACTCTTGATCCACAAAGTGAGATTCAAGAGATTTTGATAATTTTTAGGGTTTTGCAATATTATATCAAAATATAAACAAAACTTTGCACTAGCTAAGTAAATAAATAAGGAAACTTTTTTATCTTTTCTACTTTATACAAGATGAACTTTTCAGAAATAAGCTATCTAACTTCAATGAGAAACAAAACTCTAACAATTTGAAACTATTCTATTGTATTCTACTTTTAGCAAATTTTTAAACAAATATGCAAGCATGAAAAATGGACGATACAAGCTTCCCCCAAATGGGGGAAGAGGGGTGTGGGAGACGTAATCCCACTTGCTCTTTATTAACTTTTTACAATGTTTTTGATGCTTTTTTGCCTCTTCTTGAATGAGCAAGGTGAGAAAGGGAAAGAGAGAAGAGGGAGGTGTTTTTGTCTTTTTTTCACTCTTTGCTTGTTGCTTTACTTGCTTATGGCCTTTCGGCTCTTTTGACTTCCCTAAAAACAAGAGCTTTAAACACTAACTTGTTATATGTTAGTCCAAAAAATGAAACAAAACTAGATCTATAAACTAATTCTAAAAGAAACTAAATTTCTACAATGAAGACGGAGGAAAGCAGATAGAAGAAGAAACTACGAAAAGGAAAAGAAAAAAGGCAAAAAGAGGGCTGAAACAAAGGCAAAAGAGGGCTGCAAACAAGGGTGAAGAAGGCTGTAAACTAAGGCCAAAAGAGGGCTGCAAAAGAGGGTGAAGAAGGCTGCAAATGATCTGCAAAACAACAACTCATAGACTTGCAAGCTGCAAATGATCTGCAAAACAACAACTCATAGACTTGCCAAACAAAGGATTAGATCATGTATTGTTCACAAATTGAAATAAAAAAGTAGCATGAAATATAACTGAATAAAAAAATGCTCTTTTTCGATCTCTAAAAGTAAATCAATAAACAGATAACTTGAAAACTACAATTACCTATTCTTATGTGCTTGCAAAAGCCTTCTAAAGCATAGATTCATAATCTCAAATTGACAAGAATGAGAAAATTAAAATAACATCACCTCATCCATCAAGTACAATCATCCACAATGTCACACCACATGAGCCTCCAAAGCCTTTATTTTTATTCCAATGGTTGCATGAAAGAAACAAGCATTTGCAAAGTTTTCACCAGAGTTTCTCTACAAAAATTATCCACCCCGATAGAGCTGAAAGAGCCTCTATTTATACAATGAAAGAAGGCCTAAACCCTAATCACCACACCACGCAGGGAGGGTGCAAAACCTAATCATCCAGCCACGTCTGATCAGCCAAACCTAAAGTAAACACGCTAGGAGTGAGGGGAGGCCTCCACCTAGGCAAGGCGCCCCCACTCCAACCCTAACCATTCCAACCACCATCCAAACGTGGCCTCCACAAGCAAAAACGTGAGATTCCAGAGCTGGGGCGTGAAGGAGGAGAGAGAGCACACGTGAGGGCTTGGAGAGGTATGCATGAAGGCTTGGAGAGGCTCAGAGGCTAGGTATGGAGGATCCAATACCTAGCACCCATCAATACAAGTCCCAATTCAACCTCGACCAAAACACCAAGCCAATGAGTAAGCTCCAACTCACCCAAGCATGGTCATTACTGAAGGAGGCGAATTGGCCAAGTGGATGAGGACTCAATGCTCACTGAATGTTGACTTAAGCCGAGTTTTGTTAACTCCAATCATCATAAATGCCCGATGCCATGTCATTCTGCATTTCATTTCGCTGAATTCGGATTAATTTGGATTTTCTCCAAAATAATTATTTTTATTATTTGATCAATATTTTCCCCAAAACTGACTTTTTTGAGAAAATGTGAGTTATGTGGTTGAATGATGATCTGAAACCTGGTGCTAGCTGGTTGGTTGATCATGAATGATTTTTGGCTTAAGATTAGAGCCTTCAATCACTGAATTCGGGGTTTGGATGACCGACTTATTACAAATTGAATTTTTCGATTTAAATTATGGAAAATTTTAATTAAAAACTTAGGAAAAATTAAAAAGTTAAAAAAAAAAATTGACGCTTCTGGTAAAAAAATTTCGGAATTTTTTCTCATGGTCCTAGTGACTTAGGACATGACCATAGTCTATTCTAATAATGTCTAGTAGGTTTATATGTACTCAATTGGGCTCTAATAACCCCCCAAGGCCCAGAATTCAAAATCAGGCATTCCAGCTTTAGAGGAAGCAGGAGAAAACCTTGTCAATTATACTCGGCTATAGGCAAAGCATAATTGTCAAGGGCAAAAAACTCCCTGGAATACCTTAGTTGAAATTCTACGTCTTAGGATACCGAACCACTCAAAACACCCTACTAGCACATTTTATTACAAACCCCGCGGGGCCATGGTCATAATTATTCATAACAAAAATTGACTAGCCAAAACTGGCTAGACACAAAGGCGGATCATCTAATACACTGGAAACAAACATTTATCATGTTTGTCAACTAGCAGCTCCTCAACTAATCCAACTATGGTACCAAAAGTTGGCAACATCTAGCTCCAACTGTTGGACGGGTACTTGCTTGATCTATTGATCAAAGAGAGTGCCTGAGAATCCAGGAATATCTGGTACCTGTATGTAAACAGAAGTGTCTTAGTCCCACGTATATGATAAAAATATGCCACGATGAAAAAAAAATTGTTTTTTTCAAATCAAAGTACATGAAATAAACTTTTTTCTTTTTCAGAATATAAATGAAATATAATACAAATGCTAATATACAAAAGTTAAGATACAACATTCTATATGGATATGATACATAAAATATGGTACAAAAATAAAGTAGATAAAAATACAACAAGGATGGGTTTAGAAAAGCCTGAGATGACCCCTTGGTCATCTTGGAGGTTGTTTCGATAAAAGGGCTTCAAGTGTTGGCCATTCATGGGAAAGTTTAATGTATCTCCATCCATGGTGTTAAGTAAAAAGGAATTTGTGCCAGCAGTGTCGTGGATGATAAACGAGCCATTCCAAAGGTTATCAAATTTTCCATGCTTCTCAGGCTTCTCCCTTCTCTTATCCCATAAGAGAACAGTATCCCCTATTTGGAAAGATCTCGGCCTAGCTAACTTATCAAAACTGCCCTTCATGCTTTCTCGATGTATGAGTGACTGATCAAGGGAAACTCTTCTAGATTCATCCAACTCTATGATCTGATTGATCCTTTGCTCCATTTCTGATTGTTCTGTTCCATATTCACTCAACATTCTGAATATTGGAATCTGCATGCTGACTGGAAGAGTGGTTGTGAGTCCATAAACCAACTCAAATGGGGATTTTCGAGTTGAGTTCTTCTTAGTGATCCTATCCGCCCAAACAACATACTTAATCTTGCTATCCCATGATCTCTTATTATCACCCACAATTTTCTTAAGGATAGTCATTAGGTTTTTATTCGTGGACTCGGCTAGTCCATTGCCCTGTGGATAATAATCAGATGAGTGGGATAGGATAATGCCATATTTAAAACAAAGATCATTTACTTTTTCGAAACTGAAAGCTTTGGCATTATCGATTGTTATCTTAAGGGGAGTTCCGAATCTGGTGATGATTCTTTCCTCGATAAAATCTATAACAACCTTTTCAGTGGCATTTTTAGTGGGTATGGCCTCTACCCACTTGGTGAAATAATCAGTTGCCATAAGGATCCAACAAAGACCATTGCTAGAGTTATCCTTAAATTTGCCAATAAAATCAAGCCCCCATTGCTGAAAGGGGGCAAGGACCACAACAGGTGTAAGGGGAAGCGCAGCCAACTTCTGCTTCCCAGTGAACACCTGACACTCTTGGAAACACTTGACATGCTTGTGAGCATCTGCAAAAATGGTGGGCCAATAATATCCAGCTCTCAAGATCTTGTGGGCAATTGTATTTGTTGCATAATGGCCTCCACAAAATTCTGAGTGAAACTCCACAAAGATTTTCTTGGAATCATGTTCATTGATGCACCTAAGTATGATACCATCTGGGTTCCTCCAACCCAGACCCTCTTGGGTAAGGCAATACCTAGCAATCTTAAGTCTCAAATCCCTACGCTTGTGACCTTTGAGGTGATTCGGGCAAGTGAGATGGAGAAGGAAGAAAATGATATCGGAATACCAATGATTGTCAAGCTCTTGAAGGGCAGGAGTCATGGTTGGCGGAGGACCATTGTTTTCGGCAATCATTTCAATAGTTTCTTCATTCTTTTGAGTAAGCATTTTGGCAAGGCCCTGACCTGTGATTAACTTAGTAGGTTTTATTTCAAGGTCATACTCCTGGATCTTGGACACCCATGTGCTCCTTACTCCTAAGCAATCCTGTTGATACAGGATGTCTTTCACTGCAGTGTGGGGAACATATGCAATAACTTTAGAATACCCAATATAGGTCCTGAAATGTTTTAAAGAATTAACCAAGGCATAATCCTGCTTTCCCATGATGGTATACTTTAATTTGGAGTTCTGCAAGGCTCTTCTCATGAATGCTATAGGTTGCTCGAACCCTTCGAAGTTCTTTTGGAGCAACACACCGGCAATAGCGTCTTCTGAAGCAAAGCAAAAGATCATGAAATTTTTCGTGTAATCTGGGCTGACTAAGACTAGAGACCTGGTAATGGAATTCTTTATAGAACCAAAGGCTTCCCTTCCTTCACTAGTCCACACAAACCTGGCATTTTTCTTATGTAAGGCCTACATAGGTTTCATTAATTCAGCCAAGTTAGGAATAAATCTTCTGATAAAATTTATATGACCATTGAAGGAGTGAAGGGCTTTCACATTCTTAGGAAGGGGAATCTTTCTTATAGCCTCTATTCTTTCAGGTTCAATCTTAACACCGTCCTTATTGATGATGTGTCCTAAGAGTTTTCCCTCTTCTATGCCCAAAACTGACTTAGCCGGATTCAAAGAAATACCATACTTCCTACATCGCTCAAAAATCTGCCTGAGATGACCAGCATGGCTGGATCTTTCTTTCGAAAATACAGTAAGATCATCTTGATAGATCTCAATGATTTTACCAATCAACTCCTTGAAAGCATAATCCATGGGCCTTTGGAAAGTAGCTCCTGCATTTAAAAGGTCAAAGGGCATTCTTAGATATTCAAAAGTGCCCCAAGGAGTTGTGAAAGTGGTTTTATGCCTATCCTCCTCTTGAATGACTACCTGATTATAGCCAGAAAAACCATTTAGCATCGACATCATGCTTGATCCAGTGACCCATTGGAGGAGGGTCTCCATGTTGGGGAGGGGGTAATTGTCCTTTTGACACGCTATGTTTAGATTTCTGAAATCTATGCATATCCTTAAACTCATGTTCTTTCTTCTAAATACTACCAAGTTAGAATGCCAAGTTGAATGTCTTGTAGGAGCTATTATTCCCACTGCTAACATTTTTTCTAACTCCTTTTTAATGATTGGTGCTAACTTAGGATTTATTTGCCTAAGTTTTTGTCTGAAAGGCTTGCCCTTTTGACACTCTGGTTTCAAGGGAATAGTATGTTGAAAGACATCTTCCCTATATGCTTTGAGTTCGTCATAAGTAAAGGCAAATACATCCCTATACTCTTTGACCAAGTTTATAAGGTTGTTCCTTTCTTTTTCAGAAGTACCCTTTCCAATTTTTATTATTTTAGGTTCTGTTTCCGTCCCGATGTTGATTTCAATGTAATCCCCTGGTTTCATTTGCTCAACATTACTCTTTTTTCTGTCCTGCCTGTCAAAGATGTTTTCTAAGGCAACTAGACCATGTGGGACAGGATTATTAAACTGGTTGCCTTCTCCATAATACTCTTTATTTTCCTCCTGATCATTTACTTTAAAGTTTAGGAATTCATCAACATTATGAATAAATCTCAAAATTTGGTCATCATCTTTGAAGACCTTCCAATGCTCTACATTATCAGGAACAGAAGGTCTGAAGTTAATCTCTAAAGGACAATCCCCCTCTAACGTCTCATCTGATGGCTGAAGAGTTGACGCTGAAACTGCAAGCTTATCAGAGGCACTATTCTGATCTCTAGGGATTTCTTCTATATTAAGGGCATCAAAGAATTCCATTGTATCCCAGATTGCATTTCTATACTTTTTAAGTCTTTGACACTTACATGCAAACCGACCCTTAACTTGTTGGACGATTAAGTCAGAATCCCCTTTAATACTAAGCAACTTGATCCCCATGTCCTTGAAAATCTCAATGCCTAGTAGAAGTGCCTCATACTCCACCACATTGTTCGTTGCTTCAAATTCCAATCTGAAAGCAAAGTTGAAAACCTTACCTTCTGGTGAAATAATGACAACACCAGCCCCCTTGCCTGTTCTAGAGTAAGCACCATCAAAATTCATCCTCCATAATTTACTAAGTTTCTCAATTTTTATTTCTTCTTGGAGGGGTTCCAAGAAGGTGGAATTGATTTGATAGGTTCCATGTTCATCAGTGTGGTAAGCATACTCATTCAATGGTCTTTGAGGGTTTTCAACATGGTGTCTTTTTTCCTTTTAAGAATACAACTTTACAAGTGAAAAATTCGATGCTGGTACGGTGGCATATGTCCAATCCATTTGAATTGATCCTCCCAAAGTGGCACCCCATTTCCTAGAAAGAAACATCCCCCACTTGTCTGGCACATCAATAACAAGGATGTCCATGGTGGTCTAGATATCTGGATACTTAGCCGATCTAACTAACTGATTTTCAATCATCCCTTCAACTTTAACTAGTCTAGAGTCCATGGCACATACATTTTGGTATGGCCTTGTAGTTCTTAAGTCAAGTTGTTGCATGACTTTTTTGGTCATGATGCTGGAACTAGATCCTGAGTCTAACATACAATTGTGTAGAAGAAGATCACCCATCACCAATGATACATAAAAAGGGGGATGATCTTCTTTTCTTGGGTCCCTAATATGTAGAACTATAGGCGGATCGACAAAGACATTATCTGAAGTTCGCTCCACGGTATCAGAAAAATTGACCTTCTTAGGGGTAAGGGGCTTTACAGGATTTGAAAGGCTATCTTCAGTTTGAGGATCAACATTACTTGGAGGATCAAGGATTTTCAAGAGTCTCTCTCTTTGGCCAAGTATTTTGCATAATTCAACGACTGGAACATGAACTTTTGTATTTGTTAGCCAATTACCTAAGTCAAAACTTAAATCAACAATTTCTTTAGTTTCTACTTCTTTGGGAGGATTAGGAGTTGTTACCTTGGGAATATTTTGTGCAGAAGACCCCTCTCTTGATTTTCTTTGATAAGTTATTCCTTTGAAGTTTTGATTGTTGTTGATCTGCTCAGCTAAAGGCATCTCACCATAGTATTGAGTTAATTTGTCAACTTTCTTTTCATAACGATTGGCCTGTGGCCAATTTCCTATGGATATGCTAGGGATGTCATCTATGTTGTTGATGTAATTAGGCTCGCTTGTCAACATACTAGGACCATAACCTTCAGGGTGTGACCATGCTCTTGAACATAGAATGCATAGTGGCAACCAGATTCCTCATGGAAATCTCTGCATGCTCTGCAAAATGGCTTATACTAGTACTCAACCATGTTAGCAGCCTCTAGATGATGAGCAGGCCTCTGCTCATGGTTGGGAGGCTTTCGTTGCCAAGTTGGCTTGGTAGGAAAGGTTCTAGGAGCAGGCTGAGTTTGAGTTCTTTCCATTGTTATCACCCTATTATGTATCTCCTTCAACTGCGCTAATTATTTATGTTCTACTTCCTCCATGCTTTTCTTCATTTCCCTTTTCATTTCAATCATCTGCTTTTCATAGGCATCCTTCATAGTTGATAAAGGATCCTTATCTTTAGGTTCATTAATTTTCAAAGGTGTTGAAGACCTTGATTAACCTTGGAGGTTGGATTCACCTGATGACTGCATGTTCAAGTCAATTTTAACTGCCATTTCCTGAGCTTGGACCAAGTTAGCAGGCTCCTTGTCTCTTATTTGGTATTGCATTTCGCCACTAAGTGCCTCAATGTAATAGACCAGAATGGTTGGTGCAGTTGGGGCATAAGCAGTAGGGATAGCTTTTGACAATTCAGTGAACCTAGTATTGAACTCATCCATCGTTTCAGTATCCTTCTTTTTTATGTTAGTCAGGGATGCAAGTTGATGTCGAGGTTCTTTCTTTTCACCGAACTTATTGGTGAAAGAGGATTTGAAAGCAGCAAGAGTATCAAAAGCATTGTTTGGTAAATTGCTATACCAGTCGTCGGCTTTTCCATCCAAAGATAGAGCAAATAACTTCATGTAGACATCATCATGTTGGCTAACAGGATCACTAACATAGGCATTGATGCATCTAGAAAAGTTCCTGAGGTGCATGGCAGAAGTTGTGGCATCAGTGATTGTATACATCAGGAGTTTCTCGACAGCGATGTCTAGAAGACGATGGGGTTGACCTGCTATCTAAGAAAAGTCGAGTTGAGTAAAATACTCACCCATTATGTCGGAAACACTAGTTTTAATGTTTTCTTGAGAATTAGTTTCTAGAAATAAACTATGGATGTCCGACAAAGACTGAGATCCCAGATCTTCAAGGATCCTACGAGAAAAAAATTTATTTAGCT
>LPNX010440392.1:3906-67541 GCA_001517045.1 Pseudotsuga menziesii | reverse complement strand
AGTATTTATTCTACAAAATTTTGAACGATATGATTATCTAGCATGTTGGTTTTTAAAGATTTGAAGAAGTATACATTCAGAAATTATTATCTGTATAACAATAAGAACAGTCCTGAGTTTTGATGGCAGCCCATGCATGAAATGGTGAAGTCAAACAGTGTGTATTTCTCTGAGGAAATTAGGACTGTCAAAGAGCAACAATAAACGTTTTTTTATGTTTATTTTTATGACTGTGGCAGCAGCATAAGTTTGAAGTTTGAATTGCTTTGGGCAGCAGAATATACACATATAGATATTCTACATCAACTTGCATTTCTCCACGATATCCAAGCATTCAAAGGTGCTCTATTTTAGCAATAATTTCAGGCATACAATATCTGATCTAACACAAGCACAACCATCAGAAATTTCTGGGTTTATATATCAGACTTTTCTATGGTCTAACTCAAGCCTTTTGTTGACTGTTAATTGGACCAATTTAGGTATGTACTGATTATTTTTAGCCTAGCTTTCTTGAAAGAAAATGTGACAGGATAATCAGTGGACACAAGCATACTGTTAGTTCTGAAATTGTTTCAGCAGTAAGTGGAAGAGGGTCTTGGTTAGTAGCAAGGCAGGAATTGAGCATCATAAGAAGTTTCCATGAAGATTTGAAGTTGGAACAGAGATTACTCTCGCTGGTCTAAGGATGAAATTGTCTGCGTATAAGGTCAAATCTGAAGTCTGCCATACAAGCACAGTATTAAGTGACAGAGACTTGTGATGAAGTATTTGGATCGTTGAAGACCAAGACAGCCCTAGTATTGACAGCCTGGGCATGAAGTGACAGCCATTGATGACACAATCACAGGTTGAGTTGTGAAGGATGACGGTCCTTGAGGAAGATTGATAAGTCCAAGTTTCATGATGACAGTCCAAGTCTGCGTTGATGCTTGACAATCACAAAGCTGAATGCTTGACTGTGTTGAACTTGATTGAGGTAAGTTAATGGGTGAACAATGATGGCATCTATGTTTTACCGTAGACAAGTAGACAAGTACAGTGTTTTATTTTGACTAGGTGATAGCATGGATGTAAGTCATATACAGTGGCATGAAGCAGTACACACAGTGAACAGTAAATGATGATGCATATATTATGTTGACAGTCTGCTGTAATTTACTGAGTCAAAGTCTGACCAAGACATGACTATCTTTGAAGTTTAACTATATATTCAAGCTTATAGGTAGCCAGAGGTATTCTTATTTTTGTGAAGGACAAAGGTATGATGAATGACACATCTTAGAGCAGCAGGAAAATTGTATATGACCAGACTTGCATGAGCAGTGTATGAGTAAACCTCTTCATGCTTGACAACATTGATTTGACAGCTGAAAGGTTGGTGACAGACACAATTAAGTTGACTGGGCAGTTATAGCCACTGAAGTGGATTGTGACATGACTAGTGCCAAATACAGAGCAGATTGATATGATGATTATTGGATGATCCTGACAGCAGCATGATGTATTCATGGTTATGATCAGAATGATGTGCCTGACAGAATGATGATGTGATCAGCAGTGTTGATAATGATCAGCAGCAAAGATTGACCAGCAGTGATGAATAGTGTTTACCAGCAGATGATGAACAAAGAAGATTGAGAAGACTATTGCAGCAGTGTTGAGCAGCAGTAGATGAATGATGAGCAGTGTTACAGCAGAGTTGATGTGACAGTAAGCCCTAATATAAAAGCAAGCTTGTCTTGCTTCTGAGGTTAGGATACCTCAAACCCTTCTTGGCAGGGTCTAAGAAAACCAGGCAGGGTCCTGGATAAAGAGTAGGTGCTCTATGTATCAGTAGGTGCTGATTTCGCCTAACGGTTGTAGCCGGACAAATAATATAAAAATATTACAAATTCATATGATGTGGTGTTCTTCTGTGTTATGGCTCATGATGGTTTAACTGCTTTTGATTTATGAATGATGATCTGGAAGATGTTTATGAAATGTTTATGATAGAGTAATGAATTGATGAATTGGTAGCTAACCCTGATAAACTGTGAAAAGGTTAAAATTGGCTGCACACTGATTCACTCCCCCTCTCAGTGTCTACATTAGCCTCCTCATATAAACGTTTTCAGGCTCAAGGATAAAACTAACTAAACCTTCAGAGTTTCTTCTGGTTGAATACCTTGGTAAAATTAAAGACAGTGGAGTCGCCAGATGGATTTCAAGTCTAAGATCAGCGAGGTGATTAAACTAAAAATCTATCAAAAAAGGTAAAAACTAGAACAAACTAAGGTCGTCCAGGAACAAAAAATTTGTCCCCGGCAGCGGCGCCAAAAGATGTTGTCCACCGATTGCATACCAGCAGCAAAAACTTTCCGAAATTTGTCTCTTCACTTAAGAAAGTGGGAGAGGTGTGACCTTGGGGGCAAGCATAGAGCTAGGTACTGTCACCTACTCCTAGCTCCCCGTTTATGCTAACTCCTAACGAAGTCAAGGGGGGTAGTCCCTACAAAAGAGTTTCTATGGCTCTTAAGTTGTTAAAGTGTTTTGAATGGTTACGGATGCAGATGGGTGTTGTTTAGGAGTTATTGTGATTAAATGTGTTTGTTTATTATGAATTCGAAACATAAGACAAATCAAGCCACGTTTCTATCACAAGAATTAAAAGATAGACAATTATTCAAGGTTTTATAAAATAAGGATGCATTCACAAATAAAAATTTAAATATGCCAAAGACAAGTGATCCAGATATAACAATCACGCATAGATTAATAGACCAGTGCCTTTCTAGAGTCAAAGCTCTGCAATGCCTTAAGAAATAAATCCAAGTCTTGAAATAAAGCTAGTGGATGTAACGTTGTGCAAGTGCTCTTAGTATTTTTTAAGTGTTTTAAGTGATCTTTCTTAGGGTGTCAGAAAAAGGTTTTCAATAGCCGGGAAAATGTTCCAAGTTTAATCTGTTGGAGACATGACGGCTAGCCCAGTATCCCAGGCTGGTATCGCAAAGATTGACCAGCTAGCTGAGAAGCTCAGACAGTGGGGAGTTCCGGCGCCTCTACTAAGAAGAACTTAGGAAATTTTCTACAACGCCGGTGCATTGGTTATGGGGTTAAGTTTTATTATGTTTTTCTTATGCGAACTTAGCAAGTCCGTTCACCGTTCTGAGTACGAGTCCAACCCAAAAGTCGGCAGAGCATACTAGGTGAAGGATAATCAACGAAGTTAATTAATTATGGGAATGTGAGTTGCAAATTTTATTAAGTGAATTAATTAAAATTCTCCGACAGAGAGCGCTCTTGACCTTGTCTTATGACAAAGGTTCAAGAGACTTAGCTAATCGAAATGCCTAATGCAAGGAAAATGCAAGTCTAACTATGCTCTCCGATAGAGAGTGCTCTTGACTTGGGTTACGGCAAGTTCAAGAGACTTAGTTAATTAATTGATTAAACTTAAGAAAAAAAATAAACTACCCAAGAGTCTCTTTCAGGTTTTTTAGGCCCTAATCGAGAAAGCATGGGGGTAAGTAAACAAAACAAAGAAAAGCAACTCTCCGATAGAGAGCACTCTTGATCCACAAAGTGAGATTCAAGAGATTTTGATCATTTTTAGGGTTTTGCAATATTATATCAAAAGATAAACAAAACTTTGCACTAGCTAAGTAAATAAATAAGGAAACTTTTTAATCTTTTCTACTTTATGCAAGACGAACTTTTCAGAAATAAGCTATCTAACTTCAATGAGAAACAAAACTCTAACAATTTGAAACTATTCTATCCTATTCTACTTTTAGCAAATTATTAAACAAATATGCAAGCATGAAAAAGGGATGATACAAGCTTCCCCAAATGGGTGAAGAGGGGTGTGGGAGCCGTAATCCCACTTGCTCTTTATTAACTTTTTACAATGTTTTTGATGCTTTTTTGCCTCTTCTTGAATGAGCAAGGTGAGAAAGGGAAAGAGAGAAGATGGAGGTGTTTTTGTCTTTTTCGCTCTTTGCTTGTTCCTTTGCTTGCTTATGGCCTTTGGGCTCTTTTTTACTTCCCTAAAAACAAGAGCTTTAAACACTAACTTGTTATATGTTAGTCCAAAAAATGAAACAAAACTAGATCTATAAACTAATTCTAAAAGAAACTAAACTTCTACAATGAAGACAGAGGAAAGCAGATAGAAGAAGAAGCTACGAAAAGGAAAAGAAAAAATGCAAAAAGAGGGTTGAAACAAAGGCAAAAGAGGGCTGCAGACAAGGGTGAAGAAGGTTGCAAACTAAGGCCAAAAGAGGGTTGCAAAAGAGGGTGAAGAAGGTTGCAAACTAGCAAAGAGGACAGCCAACAAGGGCATACGGTTTGGTGAAAAATATGTAACTTAAGATCCAAACCTTGCCTAACCCAAAAATCAAAATTTTTACTTCAAAAGATGAATAAAAGTAGGGAGGAACCGGTTAAACCTGTGGATCTTTGAAAGACACTTGGATCCCATATAGCAAGTAATTACTGGAAATTCGCACTTAACTCCAAAAGAAGAAGATGCAGCTGAGCTCAAACTTTTGCTTGGTAGGATGAAATGATCTGCAAAACAACAACTCGTAGACTTTCCAAACAAAGGATTAAATCATGTATTGTTCACAAATTGAAATAAAAAAAGTAGCATGAAATATAACTGAATAAAACAATGCTCTTTTTCGATCTCTAAAAGTAAATCAATAAACATATAACTTGAAAACTACAAATACATGTTCTTATGTGCTTGCAAAAGCCTTCAAAAGCATAGATTCATAATCTCAAATTGACAAGAAAGAGAAAATTAAAATAACATCACTTCATCCATCAAGTACAATCATCCACAATGTCACACCACATGAGCCTCCAAAGCCTTTATTTTTATTCCAATGTTTGCATAAAAGCAACAAGCATTTGCAAATTTTTCACCAGAGTTTCTTTACAAAAATTATCCACCCCGATAGAGCTGAAAGAGCCTATATTTATACAATGAAAGAAGGCCTAAACCCTAATCACCACACCACAGGGAGGGTGCAAAACCTAATCATCCAGCCATGTCTGATGAGCCAAACCTAAAGTAAACAAGCTGGGAGTGAGGGGAGGCCTCCACCTACGCAAGCCGCCCACACTCCAACCCTAACCATTCCAACCACAATCCAAATCTGGCCTCCACAAGCAAAAACGTGAGGTTCCAGAGTTGGGGCGTGAAGGAGGAGAGAGAGCACACGTGAGGCCTTGGAGAGGTATGCGTGAAGGCTTGGAGAGGCTCAGAGGCTAGGTATGGAGGACCCAATACCTAGCACCCATCAATACAAGTCCCAGTTCAACCTCGATCAAAACACCAAGCCAATGAGCAAGCTCTAACTCACCCAAGCATGGTCATCACTAAAGGAGGTGAATTGGCCAAGTGGATGAGGACTCAATGCTCACTGAATGTTGACTGAAGTCGAGTTCTGTTAACTCCAATCATCATAAATGCTCGATGCCATGTCATTCTGCATTTCATTTCGCTGAATTCGGATTAATTTGGAGAGATTTGGATTTTCTCCAAAATAATCATTTTTATTATTTGATCAATATTTTCCCCAAAACTGACTTTTTTGAGAAAATATGAGTTATGTGGCTGAATGATGATCTAAAACTTGGTGCTAGCTGGCTGGCTGATCATGAATGATTTTTGGCTTAAGGTTAGAGCTTTCAATCACTGAACTCAGGTTCCGGATGACTGACTTATTACAAATTGAATTTTTTCATTTAAATTATGGAAAATTTTAATTAAAAACTTAGGAAAAATTAAAAAATTAAAAAATAAAAAAAATAAAAAATTTGATGTGTCCGATGAAAAAATTTCGGAATTTTTTCTCAGGGTCCTAGTGACTTAGGACATGACCATAGTCTATTCTAATAATGTCTAGTAGGTTTATACATACTCATTTGGGCTATAATAACCTCCCAAGGCCCAGAATTCAAAATTGGGCATTCCAGCTTTGGAGGAAGCGGGAGTAAACCTTGTCAATTATACTCAGCTATAGGCAAAGCATAATTGTCAAGGGAAAAAAACTCCCTGGAATACCTTAGTTGAAATTCTACGTCTTAGGAGACCAAACCACTCAAAACACCCTACTAGCACATTTTATTACAAACCCCGCGGGGCCATGGTCATAATTATTCAAAACAAAAACTGGCTAGAGACAAAGGCAGATCATTTGATACACTGGAAACAAACATTTATCATGTTTGTCAACTAGCGGCTCCTCAATTAATCCAACTATGGTACAAAAAGTTTGAAATAGTTTGTATTGCACCTTTTGAAACCTTATTGGCATAGATATTTGTCTAACCGATCATACCATGCCCTCGAGGCTTGTTTGAGTCCATAGAAGGCCTTCTTTAGCTTCCATACATCATTCTCATTTTCTGACTGTTTGAAACCTTCTGTTTGTTTTGTGTAGACTTCTTCATTTAGTTCTCCATTCAAGAATGTTGATTTTACGTCCATTTGATAGACTTTGAAAATTTTGAAGCATGAGTAAGCAAGAAACATTCTGATTGCCTCCATTCTAGCAACAGGCACAAATGTTTCTTCAAAATCAAGTCCTTCAACTTGCGTATAACCTTTGCATACAAGTCTAGCTTTGTTTCTAATAACATTTCCATCTTCATTCAGTTTGTTCTTAAATACTCATTTGGTTCCTATCACATTCTTATCCTTTGGGCGTGAGATCAACTCCCATGTTTCACTCTTTTTAATTTGCTCCAGTTCATCTTGCATTGCCTTGTTCCAATTTTCATCTTCATAAGCTTCCTTAAAAAGATTTGGTTCTATTAATAATGCCAATAGAGTCACATCTTTTCTTGTTGTTTGTCTTAATTTCATTCCTGCATCTAAGTTTCCAATGATTAAATCTTCTCGATGATCTCTTCTTAGAGCCCTTATGTAGGACTTGTATGCCCAAGAGCTTTTACCAACTGAAGATGGGGCCTGTTTGTTTACAGGATGTTCATTCTCTTCATTTTATGTTTCTTCATTTGCATCCTGTTCTCCATCAGATAAACCATCATCTACTTCATCTTCTTCAATATTTGACAAGTCTAGTGGTAATTCCTCATCCACTCTAACATCTATGCTTTCAACAATCCTTCTCAAACGTTTATTATAACATTTGTAGGCCCTTCTTTCAGTTGAGTAACCCAAAAATATACCTTCATCAGTCCTGTCATGAAACTTTCCAAAATGATCATCGTTTATCTTGATGTAGCACTTACTCCCAAAAATTTTAAAGTATCCTACAGCAGTCGATCTTTCTGTCCATAACTCATATGGGGTTTTATCACTGCTGACTCATAATTGTGCTCTGTTGATAGTGTATACTACTGCAACCACTGCTTCTTTCCACAAAGTTTCGGCCGCTTTTGCTTCTAAAAGCATAGTTCTTGCAGCCTCTTGAACTGTCCTATTTTTTCTTTCGGTAATACCATTCTGTTGAGGAGTATTGGTTGTACAGTATTGCCTTTTGATTCCATTTTCTTCACAGAAATTCTTGAATTCAGTCAAGGTGAAATCCCCACCATTATCTAATCTAAGGCACTTAATTTTGTGACCACATTCATTTTCTACTTTGGCTTTAAACAGCTTGAATTTGTCAAATGCTTTAGACTTGGTTTTAAGAAAGGTTACCCAAATCATTCTAGTATAGTCATCAATAAAAAGCATGAAATATCTCTCACCTTGAAGTGACTGAACTCTTGCTGGCCCACATAGATCAGTGTGTACTAACTCCAGAGGTTGTGAAGTAGATTGATGGATTTTTGGCTTGAAGGTAGTTCTGACTTGCTTTCTGTGTAGACATGAACCACACAATCTATTTGCAGGCTTGGAGAGTCTTGGCATCCCTCTTACAGCTTCTGTTCGGCTGATTTTTACCAAGTTATCAAAGTTCAGATGTGCTAGTCTCTTGTGCCATAACTAGTTGTTGTCAGTTTGATTTACATAGCATTTTTCACCTTCTATTTCATCTACAACATATACATTACCAGGAGATCGAGTCCCTTTTCCAATAATTCTCTGAGAGCCATTTCTTCTAATTTCATAGTGATGTGAGAAGAAGGTAATATTAAGATTAGCATCACATATCTACCTCACACTTAGGAGATCATGCTTCAAGCCATCAACATACAGTACTTCTTGAGCTTTGGCATTTCCTTTGAGAGCCACGGTTCCTTTACCAAGAATTGTTGTTGTCCCATCATCACCAAAAGCCACATCACCTCCTTTTTCTCGTTTCAACGTAAGAAATTTCTCTTTGTTTACAGTCATGTGCTTAGTACACCCACTGTCAACATACCACTTTCCTTCATCCTTTTGTGCATAGAGGGCTATCCCACAAATATCATCTGCTTTACTTTCTTCATGAATGAATTGTTTTAGTCTGCAATTTGCAGCAGTGTGACCGAAATTATTACACTTAGAGCACTCTTCTTCATGTGACAGCACTGAAAAGGAATTATTTGTTTGACTCATAGTCCTGTCACTAGGGTAATCCTTTCTATTAACATTTATTCTCACAGGTGTGCTGCAATCAATGGCCTTCTGTCCAAAGTTATAACAGTTATAACAATATCCAAAGAATGTATTCGTGTACCTGTCAAGAGGGGGTCTTCTTGGCGCACCCGAGTAGTTTTGGAAGGTGTTTGACAGATTTCTTACATCATTCCCAAAATATGAAGTCCGCATTGACTCTTTCTGTCTTGAATCAAAAACAGTTTTACAGTTTGAGGAATTTTCTGCCTTATGTGAGACTTCTTGGTCTAGTCTTCCACATTCTTTATCTCCTAAAGCTAGCAGTCTTTGTTCTTCCTATAAAGGCTCATTAATCTTCCTGAGATTTAATCTATGTCTTGCAATCCATTCCTTTATGGGATTAACTTCCCGATTCATAGAGCTCTTAGGCTGTCGATTCTCAGTCTTGCGTGTTTATCCAACCCTGATCTATCCTTAACATCTCTTTGTTGGTGAAGAAGATTATTCAAGTCTAAGATGCTTTTCTCAGATTTTTGACTGAAGGATCTTGTCTTCCTTATCTCCTCTTGAAGAGAATTGATTTCGGCATCCTTTTTGAGAGTATCAGCTCTCATCTGCCTTGCTAGCTCATGTTTGTCTTCTAAATGGTCATTTTCCAGTTTATCATTGATCTTCCTCAAATTTTCTATTTCGTCTGAGGCAGCTAATAGTTCCATTTCAAGATCTATAGCTCCTTCTTCCTTTTCACCATTAACATGGGTGTTTTCCTTAGTGAAAAACAGGATTTCATGTCTCCCTTCAACAATGGATTCATCATCTTCTTCATAATCTCATACTCCATCCTCAACTTGAGTGAAAAAGGTTTATTCGTCACTAACCTTTCTTTCTGATTTATTTCCTTTTGAGTTGAACCTATTTCTTCTCGTGGGACATTTGGCTACAAAATGTCTTATTTTACCATAGTTGAAACACTTCAGTGGCAGCTTACCTTTGCACCTTCATGTCCCTCTTGGCAACTTGTTGACAAAATTTGCCAGCTCATCTTCTGAGACATCTAGTTCTGATGAACAGCCATCATGTTCCTCTATGTTCTGGTGCTTTTGCTTGGTCGCCTTAAATGTTGCTTCCTTTTGCTTGGGATCATCGGTCCTCATTTCATAAGCAATCAAGATTCCATGCAGTTGACTTAAATTAAGAGTATCCAAGTTGTCCTTTTTTCAAAAGCCGATACCTTGGGGTTGAATCTAGCTGGGAGAGTCCTTAATATATTTTGCGCAACCAAGGTTTCATTAATGGTTTCACCAAGGAATCGCATGGTGTTAACAACTTCTTCTACCCGCTGAAAATAGGCAGTAATGTTTTCTTCCTCTTTCATTCTGGGTCCTTCAAACTGTCCTCTGTAACCTTGCAGTTTTTCCTTCTAGACTTTTGAGTCACCATGATGCATAGTTTCCAATTTATCCCAGACTTCTTTGACGTTTGAGTAATTCATTACTTTGTAAAATTCTGATGCATTCAAACCAGCAAGAATTGCATTCATTGCGGTGGCATTTTCTTCACAGGATTTGATCTCATCTATGGTAGATGAGTGACGATTATATTTTGGAGGAACATATCCATCAAGCACTATTGTCCAGTACTCAAAACCAAGGGACATCAAATATGCAAACATCTGCTTGCTCCAGAATACATAATTCATTCCATCAAACTTAGGAACATCTCTGAACTTGACCCCACCCATCTTAGAGTGTGTTAGCTGCGAAAACTCCTTCTAGTTGGCTAAACTTGACAGAAGGAACTTGGCTCTGATACCAATTGAAAAGAAACACTCCAACACTGAGAGGGGGGGGTGAATCAGTGATGTGACTTTATCTCTTTAAATTAGAAAAATAGCTACTTAATCCTTAAATATCAACAAGTACAGATCAAAACAATACAAGAATTCTTTCATCCAATCAGATTTAAATATATGTATAATCAAATTTACATTCAAGGTCTGTGCAACAACACAGATTGTATGTATCGGCTACAACTAAAAATATGAGGCTTCAAACTTAGTATCAAAAGTTTAGGTTTTGTCTGTGATTGTATTCCAGGACTTCAACCTACGTGAGTGTCTTACTTCCTTGATTCTGCCTGCGTTCCAAACTTAAGAACACTTCAAAAAATTGTCTGCAAAAACTCTTCCTTACTTGGCCGCTTCACTTAATACCCAAAAAAAACAGTCACTCTCAGGTTGTGACTGAATTTCACTTAAACTCATATGCAAAAACACCTTCGTCTGCTACTGCTCGCATCCTCAGTCCACCCTCCTTATCTCTATGTCAAAATGCATAAAGTTTAAACGAATTATAACTCTCTTATTTATACACCATCTCTCTTTTCAACAATAGGTTACAAGCTGACCAGACCCTTCAAAAATAAAATTATTTTATTTTCAATTTAACATTATATGTTATCTTATCAAGTCGAATTTATCTTATGGATTAAGATATCCATATGAGTACCACAAATGACCACATGTTGGGTCATTTGATCCTTCTTGCCATATCTTCATTTATCCATGCCATTTCATTAATCTTATGACTGTAATATTGTTTCTCTATTCATCGTTTGATCTGTAGCGGGCATATTAGTGATTGCGGCAGGCATATTACTTCTTGTATCATGCCATGCGGACATTTTACCTTGTGTTGTAGTTGTTGTGTGCATTTTTCATCTTACCTTACACATTACCCAAGTGTGCAGCGGGCATTTCAACATCCTTACAGCTGCTTGCATGACATCAACTACTTATTTGACATCAATGCCAATAATCTCTAATGTCAACCTTATCTGTTCTAAAAATTTCCTTGGTTGTTTCCCACTGCCTACTTCCCCATTCCTAAATTTCTCCGCAAAATACCTCCATTTGCCTAGTAAAAGAATTATCTGATTGAGTGCACAGTTCCAGTCATAAATTAATAATTAAATTTGTAGCAATATCAATTATCAGATATGTATATCAGATCCCAGAACATTACAATGGTATCAAAGCATGGTCCTCCATACCTACTCTTGATAATCATCGATGGGTCCAAAATACAATTTTGATTCTAAAAGAAAGGTTACCCAAGAAAATGAAGTTGAATCTATGGAAGGGAGATTTCATGATGACAAACATGAGAAAGATGAGTTACGAAAATTTGTGAGGAACATGTTTAAAGTTCTGCAAGACATTTCAGCTAACATCATACAGTTTGGTCAAGAGACCAGAGAATTCCTAGCTAAACAGCTAGGAGTTAATGATGGAGAAGGAGCAACATTGGTTCCCAATGTGAAGAGAGAAATATCATGGGTGGATCTAATTTCTCCAAGACCAGGCTTTCAGATCAGGCCTCTAGAGTGTAGAGATGAACAAAATTTGCATCCCTGACCTACTATGCCCAAATTTGTAGATATCCCAAAGGAAGACCATGAAGCAGAGGTTGAAACAATTGCTACATGGGAGGAGAAATTTTTTGTTTATCAATCCTTGAGTGAAGAATGCAGAAGGGCTCTGCCATTCATAGATTTCTATGAGACTCAATATAGGGGGCATCCAAGAGGAACTCCAATGCTGCCATGTCAGAATTTTGAATAAAAGAATACCATTGGCAAAATCACCTTGCCATATTTTGATGGCACTTCCAATTGCTCAGTGAGCTCTTGGATCCAAAAAATGGACACATATTTCCAACTGAATCCTGTGGCAGAGAGGGATGCCATCAATCTGGCAGCCTTACATCTTGATGGGGAGGCCATTTACTGGTAGTTTCATGGCATGAAGACCCTGCGCCATGATCAAGTATTCACCTACGAGGAATTCACCAGAAGATTAACAGAAAGGTTTGACCGGAGAGATCATGACATCACTTTCCTGGATTTGGCACATATTAGACAAGTGGGAACTCCAGAAGCATACATATTAGAGTTCCAAAAGTTGGTTTTAATGGTCATTGATATATAAGAAGCAAGGCTCATCATTTTGTTAATAGAAGAACTGGTTGATCCTTTGAAGGGGCTGGTGAAAGCTTACTAACCCACAACTCTGCAGGAAGCGGTGAGCAAAACTAGAGACCTGCAAGATGCAATTCCGAGGACCAAGTATCCTCCCAGACCTCCTATGCCTCTTAAATGGAAGAATCAAATACCTCTAGTGAGGAACTTTCCATCCCCTAGCAAGAAAGATTACTCCTACAAGGATCGAGATGAACCAAGGAGGAAAAAGCTCTATTTTTCCTGCCAAGAACCTTGGGTTCCAGGCCACAAGTGTGTGAAGGGGAAGGCACACTACATCAAATTGTTCTCTGAAAGTGATGATGAGATAGTTGAGGAAGTTGATGGAGAATATGAAACAGTTGAGGAAGAGGAGCAACTCCCTCAACCCAGCAACAAAATTGGAGTACTCAATGGGGTACCCTGGTATACATTGAGGTTGAAAGAAGTACTGCAAGGCCAAAGAATCACAATCCTTGTTGAAGGGGGTTCCACCCATAATTTAATTGATGCATCCCTAGTGGAGAAAAGGAATATGCCAACTGATTCCTTTGAAGGATTCACTGTGGTTATTCCAGGAAATCATACCATGGAATGTAATTGGTGGATTCCAAACCTGCAAGTGAGTCTTGGAGGATACACAGTGAAGGACAACTTTTATTTTGTCAATGTGGCAAACACCAACCTGGTGTTGGGAGTTCAATGGTTGTACTCCATTGGAGAACATTCCATGAATTATAAAGTACCCCAGATAAGTTTCAAGGATGCTTAAGGGAAACCTGTGGTTCTGAAGGGTATGAACATTTACCCAAACCAAGTAATTTCTTCCAAGAGTATGAGATCCATTCTGAGAAATGGAGGCATTCAATGGGCTACAGAATGCCATATTACTAATGAGGGGACTACAGTCAAAGTTTCCTACCATCCCAAATACATCAAAAGGTTTTTGCATAAGCACAAGGGTGTTTTTGAAAACCTTCCACATGGAAGGCCACCTAACCATGGCATTGAGCACAGAATTGAGTTGGAAGTTGGAACACTTCTAATAAAAATACACCCCTATAAGCATCCAAAGAGGTTCAAGGATGAGATTAAGAAGGCCATCACGGAACTCCTTGAGTTGGGCCTCATTAAACCAAGTTCCAGTCCTTTTTCTTCTTCATTGGTTCTAGTGAAGAAGAAGGATGGGACACTTAGGATGTGCATAGATTACTGGGCCTTGAACAACAACACCATAAAGAACCAGTACCCAATCCCCCGAATTGATGAGCTGATGGATGAACTACATGGAGAAAAATTCTTCTCCAAGATAGATCTTTGATCCAGGTACCACTAATTCAAAATGAGGGAGGAAGACATACATAAGACAACTTTTCGTTGTCATTTTTGTCACTTTGAGTTTTTGTTCATGCCATTTGGCTTGACTAATTCTCCTGCAACTTTCCAATCATGCTTGAACAAGGTGTTTAGTGAGAAGCTCTGTAAGTATGTCCTTGTATTCTTTGATGATATTCTGATTTACCGCAGGACATGGGAGGAGCACCTGCTCCACTTGGATGTGGTACTCAATATACTTGCAGATCAGACCTTCGTTGCTAAGTTGTCCAAATGTGAGTTTGGCATGACCGAACTCCTCTATCTTGGCCATGTGATATACCAAGAAGGATTCAAGGTACACCAAGAAAATATAGAGGCCATTTTGGGTTGGTCAATCCCAAAGAACCTCACCGAACTAAGAAGATTCATTGGTCGTTGTAAATACTACCACATATTTGTCAAAGGATACTCCCAGTACACTACACCCTTGACAGATCTGACTAAGAAGGGTGCATTTAGTTGGAATGAGGAGGCTGAAAAATCTTTCCAGAAGATGAAAGAGATAATGAGCAGTTGTCTAGTACTTTCCTTGCCTGATTTATCCAAGCCTTTTTTGCTGGAATGTGATGCCTCTGGTGAAGGAATTGGATTTGTTTTGATGCAAGAGAGGCACCCTATTGTATTCGAGAGCAGAAAAATGCAGACTCATGAAAGGTTTTATTCAATCTATGACAAGGAGATGTTGGTCATTATACACGCATTGGCCAAGTTCCGATAGTATTTGGTGGGAGGTAAATTCATTGTGAAGAATGATCACAACAGTCTTAGACACTTCCTAACCCAAAAGGAACTCAATGACAGGTAGCAAAAATGGGTGAGCAAAGTTTAGTCATATGATTTTTACATTGAGTATAAAAAGGGGAAAATGAATGTTCTGGTTGATTCACTCTCCCGTAAGCCCGCATTCTCTTTGTTGCAGATGCTAACTGAGTGGAAGATCCAGTTGGCCACTGAATATTCTAAGGATCAGTTTTCTTGTGAATTTTTGGATGGGGTAAGACAGAAGGAGGAGTACAAGGTACATGATGACCTCATCTACTACAAAATCGGAATTTCTTAGTGCTTGGATCTGCACTAAAGAAGAAGATTTTGGAATCTACACATGATGCACCAATGGCTGGCCCCCCTAATTTTCAAAAGACTTACCGGAACGTAAGGGAAAGATTCACCTGGAAGGGCCTCAAAGATAATGTTCTCGTGCATGTGAGGGAATGTGTTGCATGTCAACAAGATAAGGTGGAGCACACACACCCTGTTGGAATCCTCTAGCCTCTTCCTATTCCATAGCAGAAATGGGAGAGTGTCTCCATGGACTTTATCATTGGGATGCCAAAGTCTCAAGGAAAAGACAGTATTTATGTGGTGGTTGACAGGTTGACAAAATTTGCACAATTTTTTGCAGTCACATTCATAATTTCTGCTAGTGAGGTTGTTGCTCTATTCTTCAAGGATATTTTTAGGCTGCATAGACTGCACAGGACTTCAATCAGTGACAGAGATAGCAAGTTCACTAGTTCCTTTCGGAATGCACTATTCGAGTTGGTTGGAACAAACCTGAACATGAGCACAAGCTATCACCCCAAGACAAATGGACAAATTGAAAGGGTGAATCAGTGGATTGAAGGATACCTCCATAATTATGTTACGGGACAACAAATAGCTTGGGAAACTTGGCTCCACTTGGGTGAGTTCTGCTATAATACTACATTTCATCTTTCAATCATGATGACCCCATTTATGGCCTTGTATGGGTATGAGGCTCCAACTTTTGCAGACTTAATGTTCGGAGATTCCAGAGCCCAAAAAGCTAAAGATTGGTTGCAGGAAAACCAAGACATTCTTAGGGCATTGAAGGAGAATTTGCAAATGGCACGGAACCAGCAAAAGGTGTATGCAGATAAGCATAGAATTGATAGAGTATTCTAGGTAGAAGACTTAGTCTACCTAAGGCTGCAACCTTATAGACAGTCTTATTTGAAGAAGAAAGGGGCTGAAAAACTTCAGTCAAGATTCTATGGGCCCTACAAGATTCCAAGAAAAGTTGGTGAAGTGGCCTATGAGTTGGAAATGTTGGCAGAAAGTAAAATACATATTGTCTTCCATGTATCATGTTTGAAGAAGGAAGTTGGCCAACTGATAGTGGCATCAAAATAACTTCCACCCCTAGATGATGAAGACCATTTGGTCTTAATAACAGAGAAAGTACTACTGGGCAGAGAAAGAAAATTGAGGAACAAAACTATCAAGGAATACCTTATATAGTGGAAAGGATTACCCTGTGAAGATGCTACTTGGGAGGTTGAATAGATCCTGCAGCACCCTGCTTTGCTTCTGCTTGGGGACAAACAGATTTGGGAGGGGAGGATTTTCATGTCCCCACCTAATTGACCAACAAAAGTGTGTACCATGCTAAACACCTAGGGGGACCAAGTGACATTAATTAACTAGCATAGGGAAATTTTGCTAAACAATTATGATTGAGGCATGTATTTGATTTATTTATCATGATTATTTATTTTGTAATTTAATTATGTGGAAATAATATTTCCATGTCAAGGGAGTGCACTTGTGCAAGCCAACTTGCCAAGAAGGAAGAATTGGAAACCTTATGACAAAAGCAGTCATGGAAGAAAAGGGAAAGTGCCCAAAAGCCACAGAATAGAAGTCAGACACAAAAGCAGGAAACATTTGACAAGGAGGGTGTAGTTTCCTTTTGGAGACTCAGAAACAGAAGCAGGAAAGACAGAAAAGTTGTCATAGGGAAAAGCAGGAAACAATTGACAAGGAGGGCGTAGTTTCCTTTTGGAGACTCAGTCTCAAAAGTAGGTGAAAGCAAAAAAGTTGTCATAGATAAAAGAAGCAACTATTGACCTAAGGAGGGCGCAGTTGCTAAGTTGTATGGATGAATTGGACAGGGAAACATATTCACATGGCCCCTACCTTCCAATTTCTCAAGGAGGGCGCGTGACTTGGCTAGGGTTAGGGCTTCCATGCGGATGACTTGCTCTCATGGGTCACCTTTTACCTATACCTGCTAAACAAGTCACCCAGGGATCTATAAAAAGGGAATTTGAGCTCCATTTACTATTTTGGTTGGTTATTAATTGATTCATGCTTATGTGAAGCATAGTCCACTGAGTGTTGTGCCTCTTTGGGAGATGTGCCCCAAATCCTTCCTTCCCCACTCTTATATTCCATTTCATTCCTCATTGCAGGTGAGGAGTGCATGATGATCATCCCATGAGATCAGATCAGACACCTATTGCAGCCATCATATTTAGTGAAGTTGAGCTCCAGTGAATTGCAAGCTTCACGTACACTCCAATCCATCTTGTTGTCAGATTTTGGGCCTCTTGCCCATTGTTTTGAGCCCCATTTTGGAGTGGTTAGTCCTCCACTTCCCCTTTGATGTGAACCAGTCAAATAAATATGATAAATATATCTGTATTACTGTAATCATACTGTCCAATTATCGCATATGTCAAAACTTCTATCAATGAGCTTTAGTTCATGCTTAAATGGGGGTTTTTTATCTATTTATTGCTTAGTGAATGATATAATGACCATGATCATGAGTATGAGTGATTTAAATTTTCAGTAAATATGTATAAGGCTCTGATAAATTCCATTCTCTTCACTGAAGACAATCTGATACAAATTTCATGCTTTATTGCACACCCTATCTAGATAACTAGTTAAATTTGAGTAGTCTCACAGTTTCTTTAATTCAGAGAGTTGTGTGCATCATAATTTGATTCCAGAAGTTGTTTTATGTCAATAACTAACCCCTCTTCCTGTCCAAACCTTCAAACAGAAAATTTGTTGGAGCCGTACAATGTTTGAGCAACCTCCACTGCGCAGGGACTCACCAATCCAAAATTGCCAAAATCTCCCAAATCTCTCCTAAACCTCTCAAACATTTCCAGAACTGTTACAAATTGTTCCAAACCTTATTTTCTATTGTTTGAACGTCTGATATCATCTCTGTGTATTTTCCCAAGCCTCTAGTTGAAGGGACTTGAAGGAATCTTCCTAGTTTCACGTTTGGGTGACCTAGAAGCGTGGGAGTAAGTTTCATCATAGATGACTCTGAAACCTAAATGGTCCCAAATTTAAATGTGTTCAGGAAGATGAATTCTATTTTCTGAAAATTTCCTTGGTTGTTTCCCACTGCCTACTTCCATATTCCTAAATTTCTCAACAAAATGCCTCCATTTTCCTAGTAAAAGAATTATCTGATTGAGTGCACAATTTGAGTCATAAATTAATAATTAAATTTGCAGCAATATCAGTTATCAGATCTGTATATCAGATCCCAGAACATTACAAAATGCTTGTGACTATCACTTTATGTTCTTGGGCCTTTGGATGCTTCTGCTTTGATACTGTGTTACTGCTCTGCATAGTCACTGACAATTGGATATATCATGTATATGTACCATATCCCAACACAAATCAATTTTACAGTTTCATCTTCAAATGCAACTGGAAATGGTTGTGGTCCACTTTATGATGAGTATTTGGATCTTGAAGCAACCACAACAAACAGTCCACAGCCATATATTGCCAGTCATGTGAGGAATGTGTAATATTATAAAGGTTTTTAACAATGCTAAGGAAGTTTACAACAAGTGGCTAACCAAATTTATGATGGAAAATATTTTATAACAGTCAAAACCAGTTAGTGAATTCTTATTTACAAGACCACTCCACATGTCAGGTAATTTGACAAGAAAATCAAGTTTGCACACAATTGAAAGAAACTTCGATTTGAATGCAAAACAATTTATAAGTTGAAGCGAGTAGCACTGGAGATGGCTATCCCACTCTTCAGCCTTTCAAGACTTCATTTCCAAACCATGCCATGTCTAAGGTGGTCACAATTGTAGTTAAGTCACCTATCTTCAAATTGGTAAAAATGTGTGTATACAATCTTAAGGGAACTTAGTGTGAACTGTATGGAAAGTTCAAGGACTTCTCCTTGACTTGCCACTGCGGAATGTACTATCATATGTTTCCAAATGACCTAGTGCTTGTACTTCCACTCTGTGCCACTCGGTTCAATCGTCCTCTTAGAAGCTCCACCAATGGAGGAATGACCCTTACCTACACAACCCTTTCTACAAATTCCTCCATGTTCATGGTATATGATCCAATAATATGAAAAACATAGTATGGGATGTATATGTTTTGGTCGTGTGAAATCCATCTCAAAATATTTAAACCTGTAAATATGAGAGATGGCATACACTCAAAAATACCTACGTCAATGAACTCAATATCATTCGGATGTGTCATGCCAGTGTTCCACATGCCACTAATGGCAATGTTCCATGGACATAGACAAGCATAGTTCAAGATGATTGACAATGCATTCATGTAGAAAATCCAACGAGGTACCCCTCAATTGGACATACATGATAATATTACAACTATGTTGATAATGATAGTTAGAACTATGCTGAAAATGATTGTTGTTTATTAATTAGTGCAAAACACAGTCGTATTTGGAAATTGAAGGAACATGAAAATGCAATGTAATAAAGCATGCAAATGAAGCCGTTTTGGGGAGGACATTGTAGACATACACAAGTAGAGATCAAGTTGATTGAAAATGCATCCATGTAGAAAATCCAAACAGATACCCCCTCCATTGTCACATATGACAAGCACTTCATTAATCCTGACAATGATCTTCCTCCTCTCTCGGTTTCATTGCAAGAATTTGTAATTATGCTTAGATGGAGATGAGAAACTCTAGGATAGAAATACATGCAAGACAAGTATGCAGTTGAGGACTTCCCTCATTTTTCCCAAGTTGAATGCTCCTCCATATAGACCGCAACATTCCAGTGTTTTGACAAAGGCTTGTGCAAAATAACAATGAACACAAATATGTAAGTATTCCTATGGCCATCATGTACAACCTTTGCCTCTAGTAAATTGAAGCAGAAAACGTAAACCATTCAAGAAAATCTTATCCCGCAAAAAATGTAGTAGTTTAGGAAGGCATAATTCCAATGGTTACCTATTCTAGTACAATCATGGCCATTTTAAAATGTCGAGGATGGAGTAGAAAATCAATGAGATATATAGTCAAAGGATAATTTACCATGAAAAACACTACTGACCATGTAAAAGTCAAATCTAGATATCTAAGCTCAAAATTTCTAGTCAAGTGCTTCAGAAGGAGAAGTGGAACATCTGCATATAATACATAACTTTATCCTTAGATAGGAAAGGCTTATTAGGCATTGGAGTTACGTTCAATTTTACTACATACAAGGCTCGGGCATAGAGAATACCTTCCTATAACCTAAATCTTCCTGAAGAGACCATCTCAAACTCCCGATCATCCTCAACCACTTGTAAACAACTACTATCCAATTCAAATAGCATGATATTGCATAAGCTCCTCATGCTCTCGTGAAGACATGAATTATAATTACATTATATCTAAGCAAACCCTACAAATAGTGAGAATACAATAAAAATAAACTCATGTACTTTGAGTTGTAATCATAAAATCATTCTATGAGACATGCTAGTCAAAGCTTTCATCGTGATCCATACAAGGTATCAATAAAAATACATCAAGTATATATCACAACATGATAATCATTACTATTGAAATTCTCCATTGATGTCACCCCATCGAACATTGTATTTGGTTGTCAGGTAATGAGCTCCCATTGGGCCTCTATTGTCATATGGATAAAGCTCAGGTGCAATCTTCCTTGATTCTAATTCTTTCAACAACATTGTAAATAGAGACCATGTTGCGTAAATAGAAATTGTACTACACGTTGCTTAACAAAACCCTAGTTTAGAAAACCATCAAAGTAGAGAACTTTCATTCCATGAAGCCATCAGTCAGGGGTGTCCCTAGTGGTATATGGATGTCATAAATCCAATAGAACTGACAATTTTTCCATTAGAGTCACAGTTTATCAGTTATGGAAAGATTCATCTTGCTTCCCAAGGCCATTAAGGGACACCAGTCAAATTTCAACCATGGGCATAAAAAAAAAATCGGGAAACATAATTGATTTATGTTACTTCCTGCAGGTGTATTTGGGAAATGACGAGATGACCGTGATTCCCACACACTAGCTCCCCACATTTTTCAAAATCTTTGCATATGGTGCAAAAATTGCACTACACATCACCAAGCAAAACCCTAGTTTAAAAAACCGTCAAAATAGAAAATGTTTGGTCCATGAATCCACCAAATAGGGGTGTCTCTAGCGGTAATCAAATGTCATGAATACAACGGAATTGACTGTTTGTACATCGGATCCTCGATTTTCGAGTTATGGCGAGTTTCATCTTGCTTCGCAAATTCATTTAGGGACACCAAGCAAATTCCAACCGGGAGCATAAAAACCAAACCAAGCAACAAAATTGATTTACATTACCTCATGTAGGTGTGTTTGGGAAAGGGAAAGATGACTCCAATGTCCACACACTAGTTGAGAACATTTTTCAAAATATTTTCCTATCGTACAAAAATTCCACTACACATCACTGAGCAAAAACCCTAGTTTACAAAACCGTCAAAATAGACAATGTTTCGTCCATGAAGCCACCAAATATGTGTCTCTCTATTAGTAATCAAATGTCACAAATCCAATTGAATTGACTATTTGTCCATCGAAGTCTTGGTTTTCGACGAATTTCATTTCGCTTCTCAAATCCATTAAGGGACGCCAAGTAAAATTCAACTGGGAGCATAAAAACTAAATCGAGCAATGAAATTGTGTTATGTTTCCTCATGCATGTGTGTTAGGGAAAGATCAAGATGACTGTGATGTCCACGCACTTGTTAGGAACATTTTTCAAAATCTTATCCTATCGTACAGAAATTGCACTACACGTCACTTAACAAAACCCTAGTTTAGAAAACCATCAAAGTAGAGAACTTTTGGTCCATGAAGCCACCAGTCGTGAGTGTCCTTAGTGGTACATAAATGTCATGAATCCATTAGAGCTAACAATTTGTCCATCAAATCCATGGTTTTTAAGTTATGGAGAGGTTCATCTCGCTTCCCAAGGCCATTAAGGGACACCAGGCAAATTTCAACCATGGGCATAAAAACCAAACCGAGCAACATAATTGAGTTTTGTTACTTTCTGCAAGTGTGTTTTGGAAACAAAGAGATGGCCATGATTCCCACACACTCGCTCCCCACATTTTTCAAAATATTTGCATATGGTGCAGAAATTGCACTACATTTCACTGAGCAAAACCCTATTTAGAAAACCATCAAAACAAACAACCTTTGGTCCGTGAATCCACCAAATAGGGGTGTCTCTAGTGGTAATCATATGTCATGAATCCCAGGAAACTGAATATTTCTCCATCGGATCATCTGTATTCGATTTAAGGTGAGTTTCATCTCGCTTCCCAAAGGCATTTAGGGACACCAAGCAAATTCCAACCGGGAGCATAAAAACCAAACCAAGCAACAGAATTGAGTTTTGTTCCCTCCTATAGGTGTATTTGGGCAAGGGAAAGATTAATAGAACTTCCTCGCACTAGTTGGAAACATTTTTCAAAATATTAGCCTATCGTACAGAAATTACACTGCACGTTACTTAGAAAAACCCTAGTTTAGAAAACCATCAAAATAGAAAACTTTCAATCCATGAAGACATTAGATAGAGCTGTCCAAAGCTATATTAGGATGTCATGAATCCAACAGAACTGATTGTTTTTCCATTGGAGCAACGGTTTCCGTGTTATCATGAGTTTCATCTCTTTTCCCAAGGCCATTAAGGGACACCATGCAAATTTTAACTAGGGACATAAAAACTAAATCGAGCAACGGAATTGAGTTATGTTACCTCCTGCAGGTGTGTTTGTGCAAGGGAAATATGACCACAATGTCCACATGCTCGCTCCTACATTTTTCAAAATCTTATCCTATCATGTAGAAATAGCACTACACGTCATTGAGAAAAACTCTAGTTTAGAAAACCGTCAAAATAAACAACGTTTGGTCCATGGAGCCACAAGAAATGGGTGTCTCTAGCGGTACTCGAATGTCATGAATCCAATGGAACTGACGGTTTTTCCATAGGATCCTTGAATTTTGATTTATGGCAAGTTTCATCTCGCTTCCCAAGGCTATTAAGGGGCACCGAGCAAATTTCAATTAGGGGCATAAAAACCAAACCGAGCAACGGAATTGAGTTTTGTTTCCTCCTGCAAGTGTGTTTGGGAAAGGGATAGATGAATACGATTCCCAAGCACTTGCTCGACACATTTCTCAAAATCTTATCATATCGTGCAGAAATTGCACTGCACATAACTAAGCAAAAACCTAGTTTAGCAAATCGTCAAAATAAAAAACTTTTGTTCCATGAATCCACTAGACAAGGGTGTTTCTAGTGGTACTTGAAAGTCACAAATCCAATGAAATTGGCGGTTTGTCCATCGGAGCCTTGAATTTCGAGTTATGGAGAATTTCATCTCTCTTCGCTAAGTCATTTAGGGACACCAAGCATATTTCAACTGGGGGCATAAAATCAAAACCGAGCAACAGAATTAAGTTTTGTTTCCTCCTGCATGTGTGTTTTGGCAAGGGAGAGATGACCATGATTCCCAAATACTCGCTCCCTACAATTTTCAAAATATTAGCCTCTAATGCAGAAATTGAACTGCACGATACTAAGAAAAATCCTAGATTAGAAAATCATCAAAATAGACAATGTTTGATTCATGAAGCCACCAGACAGGGGTGTCACTAGTGGTACTTGAATGTCACGAATACAACGAAACCGACGATTTGTCCATCAGAGCCTCAATTTTCAAAATTTTAGCCTATCATGCAAAAATTGCACTACCCGTCACTGAGCAAAACCCTTTTTTAGAAAATCGTCAAAATAAACAACTTTCAGTCCATGAAACCATCGAACAAGGGTGTTTCTAGCAGTACGTGGATGTCACCAATCCAAAAAACTGACGTTTTTTCCATCGAAGGCACTATTTTTTAGTGATGTCAAGTTTCATCTTGCTTCCCAAGGCCATTAAGGGGCACCAGGAAAATTTCAACCAAGGGCATACAAACCAAATGGAGCAATGTAATTGAGTTTAGTTGCCTACTGCGGAAGTGTTTGCACAAGGGCGAGATGACCACGATTCCCACACACTCGATCCCCACTTTTTTCAAAATCTTAGCATATGGTGCAGAAATTCTATTGTACATCGCTAAGCAAAACCCTAGTTTAGAAAACCGTTAAAATGGACAAGTTTTGGTTTATGAAGCCATGTTGTAATCACTCAGATCACTAAGTTACCAATAATACACATATAGGATCATATAATCATAACAGAGACAAGAGACAAGGATAGTAGGTTGAAAAACAACTTATCTTACACAAAACACATATGGGTTCATACAAACATCAAAACCGAACCAAGTTCGTATCTGGCTCAACAACCTATTATATATGATTACAAAATAGTTATGAATAACTACCTGTCGGTTCAGTCAACAGACACGACCTATGGAAGCCGATCTCCCCCAGGAACAAAATCTTTCTTCATCCCGAAGAAACAGGGGAGGTACTCAAAAATATCCTGTCTGAAGTAGTTTCTTCTAATTGCTCTATCTTCATGGGTTGTGCAGTCAAATGGATGGTCCTTTTTGAACACATATCTCCACAATGGCTTCTGTTGTAATGGCTAGTTGGTGTTGAAATTCTGTCCAATTGCGGAGGGCATTTTGAATGTCAATGGTCAAGGTTGTAATTCTTGACAGGGTCGACATCTTTTCTTGCACTGAGAGGTTTGTGATATTAATCATGTCGAGACCCAAAAATTGATCTTTTTCTTCTGTTGTATTGAGCAATCTTGTCATTTGTGGACAAATTTTTTCCAGTGTGTCGATGTTGGGGATTGCTTGATTGATCCGTTGATGTGCTTGTTTATCTAGATTTTCGAGCTTCATTGTCTCCAATACAATCTGATCTTGTACTATGCTCCTCATTGCTTCTTCTAGACCTTGTTGATTTTCTAATGTCTTGATGTCTTCATGAGTCTCTCGAGCTTGCTGGAATACCTAGCCATAGTAAGTATACCAGTTGTGCAGCACTTCTTCTGTGGTGGCCGACTCCTCCAAATGTTCTTACAGTACTTTGTGTGCTTCTGAAAATGTTGTGTACTGATGGCTTAGTAGCATAAAAGTTTCTTCTTTTTGTTCCTCTTTCTTCGCCTGCAATTGTGCATGAAGGTTCGACACAACACTTTCAAATAACTGGTATGCTCTTTCCATGGGTTTGTCAGTGTCGGTCTCTGTTGTTCCTGGTACAACCGTTTGTGTCAACTTCCTGCATTTGGTCATGAATTCAACTTGTTCTACTTTAATTTTTCGTAGTTGTTCCTGTCTCCTCTCGATCCTTATTGTGGCCTCTTTAGTAAGGGCTTCTAGTAGTTGGTCCGGTTCTCCATCCATGAGTTTTGGCGTGTCGACTGCAGTAGTCGATCCTAGCTGATGAAGGTGGATAACTGTCGGTACTTGTTGTGTCTGTTGATGTTCTCTTTTATTTTTCTCTTTTCTTTTACTTTTATGTTTGGAGTGATGGGTTACCACGACTACTATTGGTACTGATTCTGTTTGTTGTTGCTCTATTTGTTGCTCTGCCTATTGTTCTATTGTCGGGGGATTCTCAGTCGGTTGTACTTTTGTTACAGTAGGGTTTACCGGCTGTGATTCATGGATGGGGTTTACATCAATTTGTTCATCCAATGGTTGTGAAGATGGTGGCTCTAGATTTGGAGGATGCTCTAAGGGTGGTGGTGGTGAAGGATATGGTGTGTGGTCTGGGGTTAATGGAGTGGTCGAAATGGCACTTGTTGACATGGGATCTTTGACTTCCGTTTGCAAGTCGAAAAGGTTATCGACTTCCGTAGAGTCGAAGAGGTTATCCAAATCCTAATTTGCTAATTCGGCAACTTGGTGATTTGTATCCAAATCTCCTTCATCTGCTTCATAAAATGGAGGGGGATGGTTTACAGTGGATGGTGTGAAGGATGAGGGTCATGATGCGACAACTTTGGACAACTTGTCGGGATTTCTAAGAAATGAGGATTTAAGGATTCCCACAACTCTTGGTTCTGGTGATACTTGTTGTGGTGTAGTGGGTTGTTGGGTGAGGGTTCTTTGTGCTGAGATCGATTCAATAAGTGTATATGTAGTGTTAATCTGTTGAGATTTTAGGAAAAGGTAGGGGAGGTTGTTGATGATTTTTTGTAATTCGACATCTTTATCATGTTTTTCCTTGAGTGTCTTTGACACCGCGCTTTGGTACAGGTCGGATGAGATGATGTCGGTTGGTGTTGGTATATCTTCCTGCATTTTTGGAGTTGGCACTGGGGGTGGAGGGGTCGAAACTAAGTCAATATGTTCTACTTCAGGAGGGGTAGAAACTCTTACCTTTTTAGTTCTGCCTTGTTTCGCTTCTAATTCTATGAAGTGTTTGAACTGTTCTTGACATACACTTTATTTATTGAAGCGTCCTCCAGAATGTCAACAACGCTAGCAAGTAACTCTTGTTCATTTTTTGATTCTTTTGGAAGGATGATTTTGTGCTTCCCCTTTCCTTGTGCCTGAATCTCTTTCCTTTTTCTTAATGTTGATATCTCTTGAGCTATTTTTTTCAAATTCTCCTTTGTCATAGCATATTCAGGTCTGTCAGATTGTGTTTCTTTGTCCGTTTGTTCTCCCTCCTCCTCCCGATGTTCATTTAGTGCGAGGGTTTGCTGTGGTTGTGGTTTTGTGACAATCTGAAGAGGATTTTTCTCTTCTGTCGAGTTTTCTTCTGAAGTGAAAGTACTAATATGAAGGTTCACTTCATAGTCTTCTTCTTGCTCTTGGTCGGTCAGTGGTTCGACAATTGGTTGGTTGGTCTTCTTCGCCATTGCTGGTATGGACATTTCGGTGTTGGATTGTCGGCTCAATTCTTTGAAAATATCGTCGACTGTCGGGTATTAGTCCAAGTGCTTATCCTTCGCCGAGGCTCCCTGCATATGCCAGACTGCAGTATAGTCGAGCTCCAGCTGAATATGTGTTGTTGGGGGCAGACATCTTCGGATGTTTTGAGGCACCCTCCATCTGGTTGTTTGGATTTTCAAATTCAGAAACCAATTATCTAACAATATTTTGGCTTTGTCATTTTCTTGTGGATTTCCTGCCATTGAAAATGGCTTAAAATGCCACATATGAAATCTACACGGTTCCAAGAACTGTGGATGTTTGACCAGACACAAGTGGTACATGGCGATCCATATGATTAAAGATGGAAATATTATTATTGCGCATGTTTCCTGGCATTTTTTACAAATGGATTTGAGCATGTCGGCTACATATTGATCCCAACAGTAGAGTTTCCCCTTTTTGGCTATCATGTCTATGCCTTCCAACATGTAGATTTTCAGATCGCACCCCCGACCTGTGATAGTCAAACCTGTAGACACAATTTTCACGGCCATTTTAGGTGTGGAGGCTTTGATTTGTCCGACTATCAATCCTTTGGAATTATTTCCTGTCGGTGTTCCTATCAATCTCTCTACCAAACCATCCTTTATCCCCACAGGAATATGGTCTCCTTTGTTAGAAAGTCTTGTGAGCTTGTAAATGGTTTCACCAGATATCTCCACAAGTTTGTCGAAGTAAAACTTCCCATTGTGGTATCGGCTCATGATTGATTTGACAATAGTTTCCTTTGTCCCTCTAAGACTTACCATGAGAGGTGCATTCATATAATTCATGATGGTACTAGTGTTTACCTTTAGCCCTTCCTTTGTCATTTTCGTGTTTTCGTAGGCCCATTTTTTGATCTCTGCCCAGATTCGCGCCCATGAGGTTTTCATTACTTTGGCATTTTCAATGTTTCCCAATCTCTTTACCAACGAAGTTACAATAGATTCCAACTCCTTGGCTTTGGCGATCACGGCTCTGGTCTTCTTTGGTGTCGTTTTCTCGGCTATAGGGTCATATTTTTGAACAACGAGTGTGCTCTCAAAGTTCTGATAATTTTGTCACTCAAGTTCTTCATAGAATATTATGAAATCTTTGTCTGACGTAGTATTTATAGGTGGAATGGATGGTGATCTTGTCGATGGAGGTATTAATGGTGGATTTGATGGTAGAGGACGCTCTATTGAAGGCTCTTTTAATGTGCTCTGGATTTGGCGCTCCATCTGACCGTAGTCATGATAGCTTGATTGGATCTTTTGATCCTCTTGTCGATTGTATAGGTGGTGTGTTGATGGTGAAAATGTCGGTATTGTTTTTGTAGAATTGTATTCGGCTATGTCTTTCGAGATTTCCTGTCATTTTGATCTTTACTGTTCTGTGATTCTTTTTGTTGTGTTTTAGGTTTTTCTGGTTTTTATAGATTTTGTTAATAGTTATGAAACTGTTTCTCTTTTTATTTTTATTTTTATATTTTATTTTTTATTTTTATTTATTTTTTTTCAGTTTTGGTACCGCTTTAGTCGGGCACCGTTTACTAGTTTCCGAAATATTGTGCCTTGTAACGTTCTCAGTCGGACTGATCCGTTGGCATTGATTTCTTCAATGATATAGGGTCCCATCCACTCCACGTGTAGTTTCTTTGGTTTTCCTTTCACCCAACTATTATATAGCAGCGCAATATCTCCAATCGACAAGTTCTTGTTTTTAATGTTTCAGTCATGCCATGCTTTTTGTTGCTGTTTTTGAATTTCTTGATGCTGTACAGCTATAATCGGTCTTCTTCTACCTTAGCTAGTTGTATTATTCGGTCCTTGTTTGCTTCCTCGACATTAATATGTAATATGTTGGCTATTATTGGTGTATGTTGTCGGAAGTGTAGGAGAATGACCGCTTCTTGGCCATAGACTAGTCAAAATGGTGTTTGATCGGTGGATTGTTTATATGTTGTTCGATAAGCCCATAAAACAACAGGAATTTTTTCATCCCAATCATCCTTTCCAGTGTTGCAAATTTTCGTTAAGCCTCTTGTTAGGATTTTATTAAATGCTTCTATTGCTCCATTAGACTAGGGGTGATAAGCAGTACTTCGTCTATGGTCGATTTTAAACTACTCTGTTAGTGATGCAATAGTTCTATTAATAAAATGAGATCGTTGGTCATTAATTAGAGTTAGTGGACAACCAAATCTAGTAATTATGTTTCCATATATGAATTTGGCAACTACTTCGTTAGAACAGTTTTCAACAGGTTCTACCTCTACCCATTTAGTAACATACTCCATTGTTGTTATGATTTATCATGCACCTATTCGTTTGGTTGGCACTGGAAATGGTCCTATAAAGTCGATAGCCCAAATTCTGAATGTTAAACTTAGATTTACCAATATTAAGGGCATCTCAGTACTAGGTAAGGGTCGACCTAACCGTTGACAGTGATCACATTTACTAACAAACTTTCGACAGTCTTTGTATAATGTCAGCAACCATAGCCCCGATTGTTGGATCTTTTTAGCAGTCGTATCCGACTGGAAGTGTCCTCCAATTGTTCCATAATTCGCTTCATGCATAATGTTTTCTCTTTCATGGTTTAAAACACACCGATGGAGTACTTCATCCAAGCCCATTTTATATAGGAATATGTTAATTAGAGTGAATGGTGTTGCCTTCATTGCTATAATTTGTTTCTTTTTAGTGCTCATCCCTTGAGGTGCTTGACCATTCTCTAAAAATTGAGTTATTTCTTCTAGTTCTATTGGTACAACTTCTATTTGAAATAGATGTGCGTCTAGGAGATTGTCTTTGACTCCTGTTGGTTCCTCCCCCGTGTCAATTCTCGACAAGTGGTCGGGTCTGACATTTAGTCTTCCCAGTCGAACGACTACTTCGAACTCAAATTCTTTGAATAATAGCAACCAACAACATATTCTTCTGTGATGTAAAGGTTTGTTTACCAAGTATTTTAAAGCTTGGCGATCTGTGTAGAATATGAAAGGATTAGCTAATAGGTAATGTCGATATTTCTGTAGTGCAAATACCATTCCTAATGCCTCTCTTTTTGTCATTAAATAGTTACGTTCTGCCTTATTTAGTTTTCGACTACTATACACAATTGGGTAGTCCATCCCGTATTCTCCAAGTTGTGTTAATATTGCACCTATGGCTATGCCTGATGCATCAATGTGTACATGAAATTTGATTGACCAATTGGGAAACCTGAGAATGGGTGCTTCAACTAATTTTTTCTTTAACATGTCGAAGGAAGCATCACATTCCTCGGTCCATTCGTACTCTTGGTATTTTTTCAAAATCTCTTCCAGCGGGTACGTCATATGCAAGTAATGGCGGATGAATTTTCTATAATAGCTCGTGTGGCCTAATAGCACTCTAACTTGCTTTGCATTTACTGGGGATTTTAGATCAAGAATGATTTTTATTTTTGCAAAGTTGACTTTGATACCTTCCTTGCATACAATATGCCCCGTTAGGATTCCTATGGGGGTCAAAAAGATGCATTTCCTTATATTGAGTGAAAGCTGTATTTCTCGACATCTTTCCACATTAGTCTTATCCACTTGCAATGATCCTTCAACATGGAGTAGACCGTCCAGTCGTCAAAGTATACAGCCATTGTTTTATATATGTATTCTTGAAATGCTTTGACTACTATCCTGGAAAATACAGTTGGTGCATTCTTTAACCCAAATGGCATAACTATGTAAGCAAATGAACCGAATTAGCAGACAAATTTCATCTTCTTCTGATCTTGTTTAGCAATCGGGACTTGATTGTACCCTGAGAATCCATTCGTAAATGAATAGAACCCGTGTCATGTGACTTCATTTAGGATTTCATCCGCAAATGGTGTTGAAAATGGATCTGTTAAGGTGAATTTATTTAGTTCCTGGAAATCGACACATATTCTCAATTTTGTCGGATCGTGCTTTTTTGGTTGAACAACCATTGAGCTTTCCCACTCCAATTGGTCTATTGAGTAAATGATCCCTGCTGCTAGCATGTTGTCAATCTCCTTTTTCACTATTTCCTTGTATTTGTGAGCCAATTTGTAAGGCCTTTTCTTTATAGGTCTTGCATCGGTTTTGATATTTATTTTCATGTCACCCATCTCTTGTACTAACCCTTTTAGGTCTATATAGTCTCGGGCAAAGACATCCTGGAATTATTTCAATAGGTTAACTATTTCGGCTGTCTGCTCATCATCCCAATAGTCACATATTCGTGCCATTTTTGGTCGGTTTTATACCATTGGAGATGTCGACTTCTTTGGTTTTTACTTTCACGTCCATCCATTATGGTGCCTTACTTTCATTGATTTGTCGACTTCCTTCTTTAAATTGTGAAAATGATGTCGAGAATTATGCTGATGTCATCCTGTCGATATCTTCTTTGTCGGTTGATTCGACCTTAAGTATTGTTCTAACTGGTTTTACTGTCTTTGGATGATCAGTTTTCCATTGAAAGCTTTTTCCATATGTATGATCGTTTTCTAGTCGAAGCCTTGTCGACTGCGATATTTTTCTCAACCCAATGTTATTGCATGATGCTTTTGGTCGGTAGTAGTTTTGTGTCGACTTAGGTTGGACAGTCGATTGTATGAATGTCTTTTTTTGATTTGTTGCTTCGACTAGTTTATCGTCTTCTGGTATGAATCTAAAGTCCTTAATAAAATTTTCTTTAAGTTCATTCCAAACGAATGTATCACCTTGAGCTTCTTCCATCTTATACCATTTATTTGGTAAATCATCAAGTGTGGATGGGAATAGGTGTGGCCATGTTTGCTCATCTTTGTACCCAAGTCTTCTCAATTCTCTTTCACATATACTTATGTGATTTTCAGGGTCTTGTGCTTGTGTGAATACCAGTATTTGTGCTTGTTTAGTTAGCTTCCTCCCGCCAAATATTTCCATGAAGTATGTTGAATTTGTTGTCCACGTTTGTAGCCTCGACTGATGGGTGTCCCACCATCGAGCAGCTTGACCTGTAAACGTTTCGAGCATGCTTTGTAGTCGTCCATGCTCACCTAAGCTTTTAGAAACTTGTTCGATATGGAGGACTGGTGATTCCATTTCTTTATACCAGAAAGTTTATTTATTTTATGTTTTAATCAGTGCTAAAGAAGGGTATTCCCTAATTTTCCTTTCAAATATCTTTGGAATGATGGATACAGAAATGCATTGTCGAGTTCGTTTTTTCAGTATAGCCTTAATAGTCCAAGATCCTCATGTTTGAGTTTCATAGTTTTCTATTTCCTAATCGTATAATTCTGCATCCGAATTATATCTAACTGAGTCTTGGTTCCCTAATTGAAGTTCTCCATAAGCATTTGGCTCAATATAGTCTTCGTTATTCTGGATTTTGTAAAGTTGTCAGACGTCGACCTCTTCATCTATCGGTTCGGTCCAAGGTTCTCCTTGAGAAGGATAAATGGGGACAATTACTTTCTGTCCATTCCCTTTAATTTTTATTCGTTCTTTGTCTAACGAGATCGACGCCTTCATCTTCCAACCCCATGGTCAGCCTACCAAAGCTGGGAATGAGATGGATCCTTCCTTGGGGTCTATGATTTCAAAATTGACTTTTGTAGTGATACCCTTTATGGTCGTGTCGACATTTATCCAGACCCGAATGAGTTCGACAAATCCTTGATCTGCTAACTTTAAGTATATGCCCGATTTGTTAAGTCGAGGTCTGCCCAATTGTTCCCATGTATCCCTCGTCATAATATTCACTTGGGATCCAAAATCAAGAACAACTTGTCAAACGTGATATCCTTCTATCTCCAGGTCGACAAGTGGATCAACATCATTTTTATCTTTCTAATTTAAGCTGCATATGTATTTAGTTTGTTTCTCCATAGTAGGCTTGTTCTTAATATTATACAACATATCGATAAACTGTGCAACTAATTTATCATTGTGTATTAAGTTAAGTATTTCTTGTGATACATTATGTCGATTATCATTAGTTACTTCTTGTCTAGCAAATTCTTGGAACATATTTAATGCATCATTGTATAATTGTTTTTTGTTTTATGGGATTAGGATAATCATCTTTACTTTGTATTTTACTTATCTATGGATTATCATTGCCCGTTTTTGTTCCTTGTCTAGTGACTACATGTAAATTATTTGTATGAATCATATCACATTTTTGAACACACGACAAAACATTAACATTGTTCATCTTATTTTTTTTTTCAAGTATGGTGGGACAATCCTCTAGTGAGTGATCGTCCGTGCCACACATTATGGAAATTTTGAGGTCTAAAATGGGCCTCATAAGAGATATAATAAAATATTATGAATTAGGCATTTTGTGGGGAATGTATATTTACAACTCATCTCTTACACTATAACTAATGCAACTATGGTTAAGTTAAATTGAAAAGATGTCTAAAATCAAACCAATAAAAAAATCATCTTTGATATGACTAAAGGTAAAGTACTTTTGAGTACATAAATTACTTTTGAATATAATATGATGAATGTACTTGTAAAGTAATGTACTAATAAAATAAAATATATTAATTTTGAAATTTGAANTATTAAAATTCAAAATTGGTTTTAAAATATAAATATAGAACTATAAATTAAAAAAAATTGTTGTTGTATTTATTTTTCATCTTTTTAATACACCTTAAAAACACATGTAAACTCATTTTTAATAATTTGTTATGATATATATTATGTATATCGCATATCGTTTTTAATGTAATAATTAATAACATTATTAAATAAAAAATTTTAAAAACGTTAATATTGGAATGAAGGAATAGTACCACGAAAAAGTTGAGTTAATATTAAGCAAATGAGATTATATGTAATAAACATTATTATTATATGTAATAATTTTTTTAATAATATAATATCTTATTATGATATAATAGTTCGATCAAATTGCTACATTAAGGTTTTATGTATATGTTTTGTTTTGTAACTTGAATGTACGTGTTTAATTTATGTCGTTATAGATGCAGGTGTTTCAAAGGTTATAAGTTAATAGTAAAATATAAATGTTGAATAATACCTAAATTTCAAAAACAAATGGTATTAATATTAAATTCAATCGGATGAGAATATATATAGTAATTTATTATAATATAATATTTTATTTTTATAAAATAAATAAATATATATTTTTATATTCAAATAATAATTATAATAGATTATTATATGTAATAAATATTTAAAAAACAAAAACTATTAATCATCAAATTGTTTTTATTACAAGATGTTAAATGTTTTTTATTTTAAATAAAGATTTGACATATATATTTTAAATATTGAAAAAGTAATTACATAATTTTAGTTTTGAATAAACAATTTTTATTTTTTTAACATTTGTAATTTATTTTATATTGAAATATAAAAAAGTAATTACATTTAAATAAAACATTTAGTTTTTTGGTATTTGTAATTTATTTTATATTAAAATATAAAGAGCATTTTTCTTTCCAAGTGTTTTAAGAGTATTTTTGTACATTTATATTATATTCACAAATAATCTATGAGTACTATTTTCATAATGAGTACTTTACTTACAACATTGATATAATTAATTATGGGTTTTCACTCACCATTTACAATTTGACAAATAAGCATCCTTAACTCAATCATTGTCACCTCAACTATTATAGATGATGTCATCTTCTAGAATGTGATTGGTTCTTTTAAAGTGGATTTTGATAGTACATTTTATGTTTTGAGGCTCATTTTTACCTCAAAATTCCCCTAATGAAATAGTACAAAATTTTAGTTCGGTCCGATCTTTATATGGACAGTCTGCATATCAGTGGCATTCCTTATAACACGTGAAACATTGAATTGGTCAGCGTGGTCGGTTGTCCCGATTTCCATTGAATCGGCCTCGACCAGCAAATCCTCCACGACGATTGTCATACCGGCGCTCATACCTTCGACCTTCATATTTCCGGTTGTTTTGCTCGTTATGTTCGTTATTATTATTGCTTTGTGCAATAGCGTTAGTTTGATAAACAACATGGTAGTTTTGTCGGTTTTTCAAGTTCAAATGATAATCAGTTGTCGCGTGACTCTTAACTTCGTAGATTACACGCCAGGATGCTTTTCCATTCTTCATATTGAATGGACAGTCTTTTGTCACATGAAGTCCACTTTCTTGGCAGATGCCACAGAAGCACTTGGTTTGAACAAAACGGACATCTTGTCGGCTAATTTCTTGTCAACAATTATCTTTGGTATGACCAGTTGTTGAGCAATTTGTGCACCAGATATCTTGTCCCTTGAGGTTCAGTTCTCTCAATGATTTTTGCATTATTTCCAACTACTCTTCAAGACGATTATCCACAGGGTGTGCTGGGTAATCTTCATCCAACTCGACCTGTAATGCCTTCGTGAGCGCTTCTTCATATGTTTTGAATGTGTCCAGGCTAATATGTCTCCTGATTTTCTGTGAAAGTCATGCAAGAAACCATTGAATGAATAATTTTTCATCTATATTATAATCAAGTTGGCTCAATAGGTCCTTCAATTGCTTGTCATAATCCCGTATCATTTCTGTGGGTTTATGAACTGTCATTTTCAGCTTTTTCGCAGCTAAATGCTCCGCATCTGGTGTTTTGAAGAAGGACAAGAATTGTTGCTTGATCTCTGCTTTGGTCGCGTTGGGTGTCTTCTCGATATATGTCATATACCAAGTTAGTGCCCACTTTCGCAAGGCACCAGCGAACTGCACCATCTGTCTATCTTCACTTGTTATAGCATTAGCATCCCATGTCAATTCACAAACGAACCAGTGTCGTCCGGGATCCTCATCACCCTCATAGAGGGGGATGTGTGCTACGACGTGCCCCATTTCGTCGGCGGCGGCCTCTTCTTCTAGCGGTGGTGGTAGGGATGGTGGGGGTGGTGGGATATTCTTCCTGACTCTTTGTTCATAGCTAGTTTCAACGGAACTCTCGTTCCCGTCAAAAGTTGTATTTGTCGACTCCTCCTCGACTAGTAGTCGGATCAATTTGACTTCTTTCGTCGATGTCCAAGCCAATTGTTGTAGCTCGAATATTCTCCTCTATGAATCCGACTATTCTGTGTTTCCTAAAGTTGTGCTTGGCAGGGGGGGTGCTCCTTCATTTCCAGGGTAGAGTAGGTTGATACTTCGGTTGGATGGGTACGATTGGAATGTGACCTAATTCCCTTCCTCGGGTCGACGAATTACCAGATGATCAACATCATTTCCTTCGTCGTCCAGTCGGCTCCATACTCCGAACTCACCAGCTCGTAGCCTCAAGTCCTCTTCGACAATGGTCTGCACTCGGGCACTAAGGTTCATATTGATTAGAGATAGAGATCTTACCTCCTAGTGTATCTCAATATGGAGAGCTTCACTCTGCTCTATCCACAGGTCTTCCTCCATTGGTGACACTTCTTCCTCATCTACACCCTCTTCTTGTCAGTCATGACCTGACTCTGGCGTATTTCCTTCATGTTCAGTCACCCTTGTATTCATTCTTCTCTACAGCGTAATGGCCTGCTCTCTGCATTTCTCCCTTCTCTTCTGCCTCTTATCTCTCTCTATTTTCTGTAGATCCCTAGTGCTTTTGTGCATCACTGTCTAAATTATTTCTTTTTTGTCTTGACTTTTCATTGCTGGCGATTCCTTCTGTAGTCGACTAGAACCCTTCTACTCTACCCTGACAAATGACCAGCTACCCCCCATAGCCTACCCAATGCTTTAGTAAGCTCGGATAGTTCTTTTTATTTGCTCGAGAAGTACCCCCACTCCCTTTCTGCAATAAATTTCTCCCATGCTTTCTGCTTCTCCACCTAGTTGGTATTTGATAGCGGTTCAATCAGTGATGGATGAGGCTCAACAATATGCCCTACTCCCCTGTCGATTAGGACTTTAAACAAAAGGATCGGCATTGAGCACAGAAACTGCTCAGTGAAATCGTTATAGAATCTTGCTTTGATGCTCTTGATAGAGACTCTTTCTTCCACAGCGCGGTTTGCGCAGAACTCATCTGCGATTTTCTCAAACCACTCCGACAAATTTGTTCTTCCTACTCTTATCAGTTTCTGGAGAAACTCTTGTTCCTTGGTGTCTACCAGATTTTTCATCCAGTAATTTCTTTAGAAACTGAGGCATCGATTCTACAAACTTTTCATGTGTTTCAGTGAAGAATTTCTCCTTCTCCTGAGCAATGGTCAACTTGTTTCTCCAAGCGTAATTCTGCAAATAGTTTGCAATCTTACGCCCCCATCAGTCCTTAATCTCTTGCTCTGAGATCATCTACTAATGGTCATTCCATCCGTACATGTACTACCGGCAACGAAACCAATGTTGTAATCACTCATATCACTAAGTTACCAATAATACACATATAGAATCATATAATCATAACAGAGACAAGAGACAAGGATAGTAGGTTGAATAACAACTTATATTACATAAAACACATATGGGTTCATACAAACATCAAATCCAAACCAAGTTTTTATCCGACTCAACAGCCTATTATATATGATTACAAAACAGTTATGAATAACTACATGTCGGTTCAGTCAACTGACACGACCTATGGAGGCTGACCTAATCTCTGATTAGTCAGCCAACTAGTCTAGTCGGCTTACTAACTAGCTCCTCCAACAAGCCACCAAATAGGGGTGTCTCTAGTAGTAATGGGATGTCACGAATCCAATGGAACCAACTATTTCTCCATTAGAGCCTCAATTTTCATGTTATGGTTAGTTTCATCTTGCTTCTCAAAGCCATTCAAAGACACCAAGCAAATTTCAATTGGGAGCATAAAAAACAAACCAAGCAAACGAATTGAGTTAGGTTGCCTCTTGTAGTGTGTTTGGTCAAGGGTGACATTATTGTGATGTCCACACACTTGTTGGGAACTTTTTTCAAAATCTTAGCCTATCGTACAAAAATTGCACTACACGTCACTTAACAAAACCCTAGTTTAGAAAACCATTAAAACAAACAAATTTCGGTCCATGAAGCCACTGGACAGGGGTGTCCCTAGTGGCACTCCAATGTCATGAATCCAACAGAATTGACAATTTTTCCATCAGAGACACAGTTTTTGAGTGATGGCAAGTTTTATCTAGCTTCCCAAGGTCATTAAGGGACACTAGGCAAATTTTAACCGGGGACATAAAAAACCAAATCGAGCAAAAGAGTTGAGTTATGCTACCTCCCACAAGTGTGTTTTGGGAAAGAAGAGATGATGGGGATACCCACACACTCGCTCTTGACATTTTTCAAAATCTTAGCATACGGTTAAAAAATTGCACTACAAATCACTAAGCAAAACCCTAGTTTAGAAAACCATCAAAATAGATGATGTCCGGTCCATGAAGCCAAAAACCGGGGGTGTCTCTAATAGTAATCAAATTTCATGAATCCAATGGAACTTACTATTTGTCCATCAGAGCCTTGCTTTTCAAGTTATGGTGATATTCATCTCGCTTCCTGAAACCATTTAGGGACATCAGGCAAATTTCAACCGGGAGCATAAAAACCAAACCGAGCAACATAATTGAGTTTCATTGCCTCCTGCAGGTGTGTTCGGGCAAGGAAGATATGACTATGGTGTCCATGCACTCGTTGGGCACTTTTTTCAAAATCTTAGTCTATTGTACAAAAATTCACTAAATGTCATTTAACAAAACCCTAGTTTAGAAAACCATCAAAATAAACAACTTTCGTTCCAAAAATCCACTAGACAAGGGTGTCTCTAGCAGTACTCAAATGTCATGAATCCAATTGAACTGATGGTTTGTCCATTAGATCCATGGTTTTAGAGTTATGGCAAGTTTCATCTTGCTTCCCAAGGCCATTAAGGGACACCAGACAAATTTGAACCAAGGGCATAAAAACAAACCGAACAACATAATTGAGTTCCCTTACCTCCTACAATTGTATTTGGGAAACGAAGAGATGAATGCGATTCTCTTGCACTCACTCGCACATTCTACAAAACCTTAGCCGATCATGCAAAAATTGCATTATAGCGTCATTGAGCAAAACCCTAGTTTAGAAAGCTATCAAAATAGACAACTTTTTGTACATGAATCCATCAAACAGGGCCATCCCTAGGCGTACTCGAATGTCACGAATCCAACAAAATTGACGATTTGTCCATTGGAGCCACATTTATCAAGGTATAGTGAGTTTCATCTCACTTCCCAAGGCCATTAAGGGACACTAAGCAAATTTCAATCGGGGCCATATAAACCAAACCGAGCAATGGAATTGAGTTTTGTTGCCTCCTGCAAGTTTGTTTGGGAAATATAAATATGATTGCAATGCTTATGCATTCACTCGACACATTTATCAAAATCTTAGCCTATCATGCATAAATTTCACTACACGTCATTGAGGAAAGCCCTAGTTTAAAAAACCGACAAAATATACAACTTTCAAAACAGAGGTGTCTCTAGTGGTATTCAAGTATCACAAATCCAACGGAACAAATGCTTTTTCCATTAGAGCCACGTTTTTCAAGTTATGGTGAGTTTCATCTTGCTTCTCAAGGTCATTAAGGGACACCATGCATATTTCAACTGAGAGTATAAAAAACAACCCGAGCAATGGAATTGAGTTATGTTACCTCCTGCAAGTGTTTTCATGGCAAGGGCGATATGACCATGATGCCCACACACTTGATCCCCACATTTTTCGAAATCTTAGCTTATGGTGCAAAAATTGCACTGGATGTCACTAAGCAAAACCCTAGTTTAGAAAATCGTGAAAATAGACAACATTTCATCAATGTAGTCACCAAATAAGGGTCTCTCTAGTGGTAGTCAGATGTCATGAATTCAACGAAACTAACTTTTTTTCCATCGAGGCCTCGATTTTCGATTTATGGCGAGTTTCATCTCGCTTATCAAAGTCATTCAGGGACACCAGGCAAATTTCAACCGGGAGCATAAAAACCCAACCGAGCAATGGAATTGAGTTTTGTTGCTTCCTGCGGGTGTGTTTGGTCAAGGGACAGATGGTTGCCATGCCCATGCATTCGTTGAGCACATTTTTCAAAACATTAACCTATTATACAAAAAAATTAATGTATGTCACTTAGCAAAACCCTAGTTTAGAAAACCGTCAAAAGTTGACAACTTTCGGTCCATGAAGACACTGGAGAAGGTTGTCTTTAGAGGTACTTGGATGTCACAAATCCAACGAAATTGATAGTTTTTCCATCGAAGCAACAATTTTAGAGTTACGGCAAGTTTCACCTCGCTTCCCAAGGTCATGAAGGAACACCAGGAAAAATTCAACCGAACAACAAAATTGAGTTATGTTACCTCCACCAAGTGTGTTTGGGAAAGGGAGATATGAATACGATTCCCATACACTCGCTCGAAACATTTTTCAAATCCTTGGCCTATCATGTAGAAATTGCACTACATGTCACTAAGCAAAACCCTAGTTTAGAAAATCGTCAAAATAGGCAACTTTCGGTCCATGAAACCATTGAATAGGGGAGTAGTGGTACTCGGATATCACAAATCCAAATTTATTGATGTTTTGTCCATTTGAGCCTCGTTTTTCGAGTTATTGTGAATTTCATCTCGCTTCCCAAGGCCATTCAAGTACACGAGGCAAGTTTCAACCGAGGGCATAAAAACCAAACCGAGCAATTGAATTGAGTTTCGTTACCTCTTGTAGGTGTGTTTGGGCAAGGAAAATATGAGCATGATTCCCACAGAATTTCTCCCCACATTTTTCAAAATCTCAGGCTATGGTGCAGAGATTGAACCACACGTCTCCGAGCAAAACCCTATTTTAGAAAATCGTCATAATAGACAAAGTTCAGTCCATGAAGCCACCAAAAAGGGGCGTCTCTGGCAATGATCGGATGTTATGAATCTAATGAAATTGATTGTTTCTCCATCGGAGCCTTGGTTTTTTAGTTATAGCGAGTTTCATCTCGCTTACCAAATCCATTCAGGGACACCAGGCAAATTTCAACCAAGGGCATAAAAACCAAACCAATCAATGAAATTGAGTTTTGCAGACTCATGAAAGTGTGTTTGGGAAAAGGTGAGATGACCACAATGCCCATGCACTCGTTGGGCACATTTTTCAAAATAGTATCCTATCACACATAAATTGAACTGTGCGTCACTTAGCAAAACCTTAGTTTAGAAAACCGTCAAAATAGACAACTTTCGGTCCATGAAGCCATTGGACAAGGGTGTCCCTAATGGTACTTGGATGTCACGAATCCAACGAAATTAACGTTTTGTCAATTAGAGCCATAATTTGTTATTTATGGCAAGTTTCATCTTGCTTTCCAAGGCCATTAAGGGACACATGCAAATTTCAACCAAGGGCATAAAAAATAAACCGAGCAACGGAATTGAGTTATGTTTCCTCCTACAAGTGTATTTGGACAAGGGTGAGATGACCGTGATTCCCATGCACTCGTTTGATACACTTTTCAAAACCTTATCCTATCATTTAGAAATTGCACTACACGTTACTAAACAAAACCCTAGTTTAGAAAACCGTTAAAATAGACAACTTTGGGTCCATGAAACAACTAAACAGGGGTGTCCCTAGCAGTATCAGATGTCACAATCCAACGTAACCAAATTTTTGTCCATTTTATATTCGGCTTTAAGTTATGGAGAGTTTCATCTCGCTTCCCAAGGCCATTCAAGAACACCAGACAAATTTCAACTCGGGGCATAAAAACCAAACCAAACAACAGAATTGAGTTTTGTTACCTCCTATAGGTGTATTTTGGAAAAGGAAATATTTCCATGATTCCCATGCACTTGTTGGGAACATTTTTCAAAATCTTAACTTGTAGTGCAAAAATTACACTGCACGTCTTTGAGCAAAACCGTAGTTTAGAAAAATGTCAAAATAGACAACATTTGGTCCATGAACCCACTACACAAGGGTGTCTCTAGCGGTACTTAGATGTCTCTAATTCAATGGAACTGACAGCTTGTCCATCTGAGCCTTGGTTTTTGAGTTATGGCGAGATTCATCTCGCTTCTCAAATCCATTCAGGGACACTAGGCAAATTTTTATCAAGGGAATACAAATCAATCTAAGCAACATAATTAAGTTTCATTACCTTTCGTAGGTGTGCTTGGGGAACAGTGAGAGGACCACGAATCACGTGCACTCACTCGACACATTTAGAATATTTAAATCTATCGTGCAAAAATCACACTACGCAACTTTGATAAAAACCCTAGTGTAGAAAACCATCAAAATAAACAATTTTTGGTCCATGAAGTCTCTAGCGATACTTGAATGTCAAGAATCCGTCAGAACTGACGATTTATCCATTTGAACATTGGTTTTTTATTTATTACAAATTTCAACTCCCTTATGATGGCCATTCAAGGATACCAGGTGAATTCCAAGCAACGGAATTGAGTTTCGTTACCTCCTACAAATACTTGGGTAACACTATTCCAACGAAGCTTTGTAAGCTTTGTTATTGTTATACCAATGATATGATTAATATGTTAAAAACTCTATCTATGATAATATTCTTTTAGTCATGTTTATGAGAGGATATTATCAAGCATGTTATATAAAATTTAATTTTAGATTACAATGTAAACAATTTATGAACTTGATTGAGAGATGAAAACCATGGTTAATATGCTCTTAAAGATATATATCGAATAACATGTTGTATATAGATTTAATGATATAACAACTTTAAGCAAAAAAATGGTTTGAAGCAAATAGTATATGTGATATCATATTTTTCTTCACTTTATATATAATCACTGGGATGCCTGTTTTCCTTGCCTCTGTGTCTTGTTCTATTGTGATATGAAAATTTATGGTGTACACGTGTATGCGTGATTGTGTGCATGATTGTGGATACACTTGATATGTGTGGTTATTATCTGTTGAGGAGATGATGTTTATATTCATGGTTGGAAAACTCGTGGGAATGCATAAATTATAACACTAATATTAACAATATAATACGACATATGCATTATGTAATGAAATCAATATTAATGCTTTAAATTGATTATTTCTTGTTATTTGCAGAAAACTGGTGAAGATGACTGCTTAACTGACGATCTAGATTATGTTGTCACCAATGTACTAGAGAAAGATATTGTTGATAATGATGCAGATGGATCAGATGAAAATGATAATGGATATGATGTTGGGATAGATGAGGATATTGAGGATGACGACGATGATGGTGGTGGTGGTGGTGGTGGTGGTGGTAGCCATTGATGCTACTATTGAGATTGCAGATGTTTTTTGCTTTCTCCATGCTACTAGACATGTAGTGTTATTTTTGTGATGATCCAAGTTCGTATTACATTCTAAGGTCACTTAGATTTGTATGGTGGATTCATGTTGACATATAAACTTTGATTATTGTTGATCATTTTAACTTTTCTAGATATGGATATAAAAGAAATATTTTGTGATATTGGTATTTTTCACTATATATATCGCTCACTTGTTTTTTTAACCTTAATATGATGATTTGTATGATAGGTTATTGATGCAATGATGTTTTATAATTTCACTTCTTTTGTTGAAAAATAATGGTGATGTTATCGTTATTATGTTATAAATTTATATATATTGGAAGTTGTTGATGATCTTTTCATGGAAAATTAATATATATGATGATATTACTACTTTGGATAAATGTTGTTTGTTTGTGTTAAATTTATTCATAAATGCTATGCAATTAATTTCAATAATGGTATCTACAATTAATTTGAATGTTGTATTATTAATTTAATTTAGAACTATGAAGTAAACGATATATGTGAACTATTGAAATTAATCAATAATTATTATTATTTGATATAAAAAATATATTAGAACACAATTGGATATGGTTGTAGGTGTTAAATAGCAATCCTAATGTGGTGTTAATAAGGAAGCAAAACTAGGAGCTAAAACAGAAGCACACTATGTCACAAATCTAGAAGCAACATTGGACGCAAAATATGGCGCTAAATTGGAAGTCAATTTTGATGCTATTTTGGACGCCAAAGTAAAAGTTAAACTAGTGATCAACAAAGAAGCAAAATTGGATGCTAAATGCGTCGTTCACAAGGAAGCAAAATAAGAAGTAATCCAAGGAGCTAAACGAGAAGCAAAATGTGGTGCAAGTGTGGGAGTAAAAACAAACATAAATTGGATTCTAAAGTGGTAGCAAAACATAGTGTTAATGTGGACGTAAATAGAGATGCAAAACTAGGCATTAAAAATGATGCAACACTTGGCGCTAATGATGAAGCCAAACATGGTGTTGATATGGTAGGAAAATAAAACGTTACTTTGGATGAAAAACATGTCACTACAGAAGAAGCAAAATATGGTGCAACAACAGAAGAAATATTTGGCTCTATTTTGGTAGCAAAACACGATGCAAAAAAGGAAGCAAAAATTGGTGCAAATTTGGAAGCAAAAATTGACACATATTTGGAAGTAAAACGTGGTACAAAATGGGATGCTAAAGAGGTAGCACATATGGATGCCAATTTGGATGCAAATATGGCGCGGACATAGATGCAAATATGGCGCTAATGGGGATGCCATTTAGGAAGCAAAAGCATACGCTCTCTAGGAAGCAAAATAGGATGTTATTTAGGAACCAAACCTCGACGTTGTTTAGGAAGCAAAGTTGGACGCTATTCTAGAAGAAAAATAATGGATGTTATTTTGGACGTCAAAAATGATGTTATCTAGGAAGCAAAAAAGACCTTTTTTGAGACACTTTACATTTTGTCCATGACGCGTCCCATTTAGAGCCTACTTCAACCACTCAATGTAAAAAATTATTACACTAAAAAATGACACTAAATGGGACGCGAATTGCAGGATTTGTTGTAGTGCCAACCTATTTAAACACACCCCTTTTTTGTGTCAATTCATTTTAGACATATTGTACACTCATGCGGTCAATCTTCTCCCCTATCAATAAATCTCCTTTGACAGTGACAAGGACCTCGACTCAAGATAGTAATATGGTTTTCAATAGTCCTTAAAATGCAACTTCTAGTCATAATCCTCAACAAGTCACTACAAGCCACTCCAATTTTCTTCAATGTGAGGACAATACTTCTCCTTGAACTTCAACTCAAAATTCTCTACGATCATATTTCAAGAGTCCTCAATTTTTCCTCATACACAATCAGCTCCACTTTACCCTTGTTGTACTTTTTTCATATGTAAATCTTTTGCCATGATCTGTCCTCAATATGTCTTCAAACAATATTCAAATCTACCACTACACTTCTTTGTCCAGAACACTTCAAATCTGCCATTGGGTACACTATGGGTCTGCACAACAGTATACAGTACTTAACTTGTCTCATAAATGGTCCCTTATCAATTAGTCTTCAAGTTTTTTCTTAGGAACTAGGTTGAGATCAAATGCAATTCTCTCCTTCTTCAAACTATGATGCACAATCACAAATCTGATTTGTGTAGACTTCATATTGAAACCAAAAAAAAAAATACACCCAGACTTTAATTCAGTTAAGAGTTGTCAATGCAAATAAAACTTTTGTTCTTCAAGAAAAACTCATGTGTTGTACTAACTCTGCTCAAAAGGTGTATAAGTCACTATGTTCTAGCTAGACCTAGGCTAATCCAAATCGTTGTCTAAAACTTGGTCAAGAATTCTAGACTCTGTCCTCAAGAAGTATCCAATAGAAGCTCCCAAATGTGTTATGGCAACTTCCCAAATTATCAATAAATATATATTGGATCTATTCATCATCTACATTTGTTCGGAATTTCCACAGAGCAAAATATACAGTGGCTTCCTCATGTCTTCTTTAGCTCAATGGATGCTGCAATAACAATCATCTAGTAAATTCATAAAAGGTAAGCATGCATCCTTTCAAGCATCATCATGTCACTTCACTTCATTTTCTTTAACAAGAGAGAGTTCTTGTGATCACAGGAAATTACTCTTGCTCCTCCTATGAACATGCATATATGTCCTTTAATCACATACACTTTTTCAGATTTTATCCCTGCCTGCTTTCAATGTTTACAATTTGATCCTAGGACCTATTACTATGCTTGGAGTAGCCATCATTTGCTCTTAAGTCCATCCTCCAAACTCCATGGACTCAAGGTGTGTTAAATTCTTTGAAAATACCTCAGCCTTGGCCTACCATATGGCAACAATTGTCCCTGCATTTATCAACTTCATTCATACTTAGCGAAGCATTCTTTCTCATCCATACTGGAGAATATCCTTCATTGTGAACACTTATCTTTTGGACTTCAAATCTTCCTGTATTACTTTTCATTCTTGGCTCATTGACTTTTCTTGTTGAGGTTTATGAAGGACTCTTCATTGGTTGTATTATTGGATTAGCACAATCTTGGGCTTTATGACCAAAGCCACTACAGTTGTAGCATCTCATGGTGTGACAGTTTGTAGCAACATGGCCAATATGGTTACAAATCCAACATCTAACCTTGTCACTGGGACTTCCAGTATTTCTTCTTACATAGGGTCTACAATCCATATCCTTTTGACCAAATCTAGTGCAAGAAAAACAATAACCTTTAAAGTCATTTTCATACATGGGACTTTGGTTCCACCTTGGAGTTGTCTTTTTTTAACTTGTTGTAGGGTGTAGCTTCTTGATATCCTCCAAATTTTATGATGTCTTTTGCAAGTATGTGAGGAGCAGCTTGGATTTCATCTTTGGGGTATGAGGGACCTACTTTTGGAATCTTAGAGTTATCTTCATGGTTTTTTGCTTCCTTGTTGTAACCCAAACTAATCTTGTCAAAAGGTGATCTTTGACAACTCGGGATCTCATCTAGAATGGTAGAGTTGTTGTTGAACTTGACATAGACACTTGACTTTTCATTCTTCTTCCTGAGATCAACCACCTCCATTTCAAGATGTTCACAAGTCTTCTCTCTTTCATTTAACTAATTCTTCAAAACATATTTCATCATTTTGGCTTCCTCAAGTTGCATCTTTAAATCAACATTGTCTCTTCTTGTTTCCTCAAGTTCTTATTGGTCTTTACTAGACTCTCATTGACTAATAAATTAATCTTTAGTCTTTCAACTTCTTCATTTTTTTCTTCTAGCTCATCTTGAAGTCTTGTCTTTTGAGACCAATTTTTTTTAATAGATCCACAAACTTCTCATGGTACTTTTCGAAGAACCCCAAAATCTTTCATTTAAGTCTCAAATTGTATCTGAGATCAATGTCTGCTAAAAAGTATGCTAGGACATCTTTCTTAGGATCTTCAAGACCATCTTCAATGTTATCACAATCACTACTACTGTCATCATAAAGATTATTACCTTCACTGGTGTTTGATGCTTGCTCTTTCTTTTCTTCTTTCTTTTCATCTTCAGTAGACTTGACTTCTACTTCAATCTTTGTGTCTTGGTTTCTTCTTTGATACTCACTTTCCAGCTTGAACCATAGGTCTTTGGTTGAAGTGTGTTCTCCCGCACTCTCTCTGACAGAGCTTAAGAGTCCATCCATAAAAAACTTCAATGTAATGGTGTTGTCCTTCTCGGCATCCTTCTGTGCATTTGACTTTGTTTTCTTATTGGACTAAGTGGGTGGATTGACCACAATCTCCTATACACCAAATTTCTTCAAGAAAGCTTTCATCTTACTTCTCATCCAAAGTAATCGGTCACATCAAGTACTGGAACTTCATCATTGTTGGGGGACTCTACCTTTGCATCCATTGTGTGTCCACATATCTCCTTCAAGCTAGTTAAGCTTGTGGTGAAGGCTCTCTCTAATACCAATTGTTGAACTCATTATTGTCACTAGACCAAAACCTACAGGTGTTAATCTCTACCACAATCGCCAGAGTTAGGATCTTGGGAGACGATTAGTCCATGTCATGAAACTCACGAGGAGCGATGAAACCAATGTCCAACATGATGTGCTCTTCTCCTTGCTCATTTAAGATGGTTGAGCTATGGGACCTCCTCAAGGGACTGGCCACCCCTTATTGGAGTAACTAGCATATGACTTTGGTGTTAGTGGGGAGAACGAGATTATCACATTGTCTAAAGATGATTACATCATCTAGTACCATTATCTGGGGAGAATGGATGCATCCTAGAGCTGAGTTACCTGGTCTGTTACCAAGACATTGATGACTCGTGAGATGCATCAATGTGTGTGTGGTGATTCAAGCTACTCCTTTGAGCTCTGGTTAGAGTGTTTGGAGATTGCTTGACAGATAATGTCTCTATCTCTGAGATTGAGGGTTGATTTTTATGCAGCATCGAGAGCCATTCCCCAAGAGATTGCATCAGCCTGGGGTTGAGGACCTAGTCAAGGACTAGGATGTTGATTTCAATTGTACTCCTCCAGGAGGAGACTACAACAACATGAGAAGACCTTTCTTATGAAGATTCAAAAACACAAGTTGACCATTGAAAAGAGGATCCAGTACTTAATGGTCGAGTCATGAGGACTCAAGCCAGAAGCTCTTGAAAGACCCTAAGGGTTCTAGGGCAGATGTGGACCATCAAGACCAATAGGGGCTAGAGTTTATCACAAGATGATTTGTCTAAGGCTTCATGAGAAATTAGAAGAGGAGCTTTAAATGATCTAAGTTGCTTCTAAGACAACCATAGAATAATACTTCTTGTATATGATGATGTACTTTGAATTGGCACATGTGGACCATGGAGACCAAGAAAAGAGGAAAAGAAATTGCCTAAGATTACTTGCTTAAGAAGATGTGATTATATAGCCTTAACAAAGTGTTAAAAGCCCAAAATGAAATCAAAAGGACCCTAACTAAAGTATTTTATATTAATTGTTGACTCCTTTACTTATGGAAGTTACCCCTTGGATTACTCAATGATAAAATATAAATAAGGGAGTCCTCTCAAGTGATCAATATATACATTATATATTCATTATCTCTATCAACAAGAGATTGTGGGGTTTCAAGTGTATTTATCTCTCTCTATTCAATGATGAAGGTCTTGATTATTTTTAGGGTCAACAGTAGGCAGCAACACACTTAGATAGCCCTAGAAGGGATTCTCTCTCTCAATCACAGCCCTAGAGGGCTTGTTTCAATCAAACACGACCCTGTTAGGGCTTGTACCAACCAGCATCAGCGCTATAAGGGCTTTTACCATCCAGCGGCAACAATGTTAAGGCTTGGTTAAGGTAGTTGCAACCCTAAAGGGCTTATACCAAACAGTAGCAACCTAGTTAAGGCTTGGTTAAGGCAGCCGCAACCCTGTTAGGGCTTCTACCAGCTAGCAGCAACCTAATAGGGGTTTGTTATGGAATTCTCAACCCTAGAAGGGCTTGGTTCAGTCAATCGCTGCCCTAGAAGGATTTGGATTAGTCAACGACAGCCCTAAAATACTTGATCAATCAACGACAGGTTGTAAGAGTCTGGATCAATCAACAGCTAGCAGCAGTCATCTCTTTGAGGGTTGATGTCATAAATTGAAGGTCTACAATTTAGTATACTAACAACGTATTAGGGCTTCAGGGCTGAAGTTTTGTAAGCCTAGGGCTTACATCAGCAAGCATGACAAATATTTATATGACATAGATCTATATCAAAATAACAGAGATCTATATCAGCATACAAAGAATTTCTATCAACAAAATCCTTGCTTGGATGATGGGTTGCATGAGCTAGGATGATTTGCTACAGTGGTCTCACATGATGGAGAAAGAGTAGCATTTGAAGCAGTGCTTGCTTCTTAGGCTTTATATAAAAGATAAGTACTTGGCATCTTTGTTTGTTTACCCACATCTCATAAGAGTTTCATGTTCATGGTTACTTGATGTATATGTGTTCTTGTATTAATGAATCTATCATAAAAAAAACGCTGTCGGGTTTTGCGCTCAGAAGGAGAGAGGGTTTTCCTAGGGTAAAAATCATGGTGTCTACTATGCATGTTTATTGTGATGTGATGTGATGTGTTTACTTTATGCCCTATTTAATTTATTGTCATACTGCTCATAAAAAATTAATGTCATTGATACTTTGATGTGTAATTATGCTTAAGAAAAATATTAAAATGCACTCATAATTACCTATTTATGATAGTAGTTAAAAATTCAACAAGAAGAAATTGAGAATGAATTTTACAAGACACAAAACATAATAGTTGCACTAACAAATGAAAGTTTGACTAAATGTATATCCCAAATCATAGACTATCATTGTTTGGCAGATTATAACTCACTTCAGAATAGCATATAATGTCATGTCTAAAGGACCAACATTGTCAAGCAAAAATATTCTGGAGACATTCATTTTAGACAATTCTGGGCATGGAATTTTGTTCCTTGATATTGATTTTGATAAGGTGTATTACAATCTTGATAAGGTGTACGAAAAAATTTGTTGGGACTCCATTTTAATAATGCTTTATGTTTGTGAGGGGGGCAACATTCACCAATAGAGTTTAGACTCTTCTTTAATATGTCTCAACAATAGTTGTTATTAGTGTTATCAAATAATATTTCTTTGCAAAAAGCCATTTGCCAACAATGTCCATTTAGCTCCCTACTTTTATGTGCCAACAATGGATGCCTTAGGGTACCTCCTAGAGTATGTCGAGAATAAATGCAAAATTAAGGGTTAGATAATTAACCATATTGCATGTGGCAATCTTCAATCAATTTAGCTAAACGCCAAATTTAGTTGAAGGAATTATGGATTGTCTCAAATGCTTTGTACAAGTGTAGTCATAAGTGAACATAAAATGCCTTAATGTAATATGAATTACAAGCAAAATTGCAAGGATAGAGTACATGGGAACATGTGCAGGTACGCGTACGACACTTTTTGTGAAAAGTGTTGTACGCGTACTTGCACATGCAATTTTGTCTGTCACACACACACACACACATATATATATACACACATTATCGCACAAAAAATAGTGAAATTAATGTAAACCAACAATCATTCAAATTATCAAAAAGTTGGAACTTTGAAACTTGATACTTGATTAAATCGATGGAGACTCTAGAAGAGAACAATGACAATAATGATAAAATAATGCTTAATGGTAAACCATTGGCATGGTCACCAATTTCATGCAATAAAAACAACAAACAATTCCCTACTTCCTCTCTTCTTCTTCATTGGTCTCTTGTAAATTCATGGCCACGCTAAAATGCAAAACTGAGCATGAAATTAAGGTTTACTGATATAAAAGGGGTCGACATTGTTGTTTTAGGGTTTCCTACTGGGCCCGCCCTAAATGCAACCTTACTGTGTATTTTTAATTATTAAAAATGTTTCTTTTTCATGCTAGAATCAACATCAACCTACTCAAAATCTTCTTGTATCTAAATCCCCCCGGGCTACGACAAGGTATGCAAAGGTGTTGAATGGTGGTCAGATATGACAAGGTACGAGTACAAGTATAGGGATGTTTCTGATATGTGGATATGGGTACAAAGAATATAATACCCATGCTACTTAGATTCTAGGAATGGACACCGTGGTGCCAACATGGAAAAGAATCAAGCAAAGGAAAACTTTCAATTATTTAAACGTTCTTATTGGTGATGGTGATGATGGAATTATCCTATTGAGAGATGGGATTCAAGACTATGAAGGTTGTCGAACAAGCTTCAAGCAAGGAAAACATTCTTATCGGTGATGGTGACGATGAAATTATCCTACAGAGAGATGGGATTCAAGACCATGAAGACTGCAACAGGCTTGAAGCAAAGTAAAAATCAATATTTTACTTGTGTGCATATTTTACTTATGCACAGGAATGGGATGGCTATCTTCAGAGAATCAAAACACTGTGGGGTTAGACTCTTTGAATGGACCGGATGAACTTGTGTGGTCGTGGAGCACTGCTTCTGGGCAGGTTACGGCTAAACTAGCCTATGAAGAGATTTCAAATTCCTTGGTGGTTTCAGTTGGCAAATGGTGGCATCAGGCCATTTGGAATTGGGATGCTCAATTAAAGATCAACCTTTTATGTTGGCCGACTTTGGAGCGTAAAATACTGACATGGGAAAACCTGATCAAACGAGGATTTTTGGGGTCAGGCTTATGCTCTTTATGCCATTGTGCGGAGGAATCAATTGTTCACTTGTTTATTTTTTGTCCATTAATCAAACAAATCTGGAAGGAAGTATGTCTGCACTTGAAGATCTGTAATAGATGGTTTGGCATCTCTTTTGAAGAATGTCTACTAAACTGGACTCTGATGTGGAGTCTGATTTCATCAATCTCCTGTTGATTGTCATTTGGGGTGTCTGGAAATTCATGAACCTTCTCATCTTCAAGGAGAGCTGAAAGCCTCTTTACTGTTTGCTCAAGGATCACTGGATTCTTCTGAGTTTACGCATAGCAATGCTAAGCCTGCGCTTTCTCTGATCAGGCCCCCACACATTTTGCAGTATCCTGTGGGATTTTTCGACGGGACCTCACAGCTTGGACTTGGTGGAGCAGGTATGGTATTAAAGCTCAGCTGCAACCACTATTTTCATTGTTGGATGGACATTGATGCAAGTACAAACCCCAGATTGGAGATTATGGCTCTGTGGGGACTGATAGTTTTTGTTATTTTCCAAAATATTCTTTCCATTCAGATATTTGGGGACTCGAGAGTCATAGTGGAATGGGCTGGGAACAAGGGCCAGCTTCAGGTTCTTCTGCTGGAACAGTGGAAAAGCAGGATCGGGGATCTGCAACAAAAAAATCTTCCCATCTCATATCATAAAATATATATCGCCAGTTTAATGAGAAAGCAAAGTCTTTTAAAAAATGCTATAGGTGCAGGTGAAGGTATGCTCTACCATAAAGAATTCAGGGATCGTCAGTTGGTGTCAGCTGTCTCTTTCTGAGCCTACTAAACTTGGCAGAGTTTTATATATTTACTGGTATCTCTTGTCATGTTCTGAATTGTATATCTGTTGATAAACTTTGCTGGTCTGAGGTCATCAGTAATTGCCCTTTGTTGCAGGGCTGTTGACTCTGTCACACTTTTTATTTATGTCATCGGATTCTGATGTTTTTGTGCATCATATGGTCCCATGGTTGACCCATTGTGAGTAGTTTAGATCAGTTGTCAATTTATGGAATAAGATAACTGTTTTCTTCAGGAGGTTGAGGCGTTGAAGCAGCTTCTTTTTGGACCTGGATATCGTTATCTTTGATTCATACTTTGAACATCAACAGTTTTTTTCTTCATAAAAAAAAAATCAATATTTAAACATTCTTATTGGTGATGGCAACGATGGAATTATCCTATAAAAAAATGGGATTCAAGACTATGAAGGCTGGGAACAAGCTTCAAAAAAAGGTAATAAAAGATGGAAATTTACGATGGTAAGCTTCCCCAAGCTAGTCATTTATATCAGTCTTGTGTTGGCTTCAATGTAGTCTAAATTTGTGGGTGAAAGGGTTTCACATGATCACGTAGAATATTTGCATTGTCCAAAAGGAAAAAGTTTTGGGTTTATAGCAATTCATGTTACCACTCAAAAACAGGTCATATGTCATTAAGGTGAGTATCTTTGGAAATAACTGTTTTACAAGACCATGAATCGCACATATAACATAAAAAAGCCACTTGGTACATGTGATGTCGTTGAATCGTAACAAGATTTCAAATTATGGGATACTTGGTTTTGATGAGAAGATAGGAAGCTTGGAAGGTAGTTTTTTCTGGAGTGGAACTTAGACCAAGCATGGCCAGACCACCTTTGCAATTGAATACGGTCTTTTAAAACATCAAGGATGGCAATTGTTTACCAACCCAAATACCCAACCAGGACACTGAGCAGAAAACAGGTGATTTAATGGGTGATCTATGGAATTCAAATTATCAAGCATGAAAAGAATAGTTTCTTCGCAGATTGATAGGAGATCTTTGGGATTTGACGCTTAATGTGTGAAAAGAAAAGTGCATCTTAGAAAAGGGACAGGCAGATGGCTTATTCATTTAAAGCTAAGTTGCATGAAACAGGGAAACGGGGACGAATCGGAGAAACAAGGAAACATTGGAAACACAACCCCCCAAATTTTGGAAAAGGGGAAACGCAATATATACATATATATGAGTAAGGACAAAATTATTATAAAACATAAACCACTAATTATTAATTACATTTAGTTGCAAGTAACATTGCCAATGATAAATGATAAATACTCTATATAAAATTTAAATCATACATGTAACATTACATTTTACTCATCGACCCAAGTTTATATCATTTCATTCATGCAAGTAGTAATATCGAAAAACAACCTTTGTAAACAAAGCTATATCGTATATATCCAAAATTAGCCTTTGCATATGAGGCTAAAAGTACAATGTATCAACCTATGAACATTGGACATACTAACATAGAAATAATAGTAAAACATGAGCTCAGACTAATTGTCATCCTCACCTTCATAGTCTTCCTTAAAAATAGAACAAGAACCACGCTCAACAACAAAACGTAAAGTAGAATAAGTATTTCCAATTCCACTTCTAGGTTCCTCAATACTTGGTGTACCAAGAGAGAGGTCCAAGTGAATAAATTTTGGCTCGACATCCCAATCTGCACAAGGCCCACTACTATATTTTGGGCCTTGAGCGCTCAAGTCGCTTGTGTGGGAAGAGAATGAAGTGATGTTCTCCTTTATAACTTTCTTCAATCTAATTAGAAACATCAAGAATTAAATTTTATGTATTAACTGTTAATTACTGAAATTCATGGGCAGAAAGAGACTTTACTAGCCAGTTTTTTAAGTGACAGGCTTTTATTTGATGGGAAACGCCTCATACATGAGAGGAAACGCAATGGAAACGCCATACGGACGAGTTTCTCGTAAAGGAAACGTGTTTCGTACAGATGGAAACGAGTTTCCGTGAAATACCATACGCTTTTCCGAGTTTCCGTGAGTTTCCGAGGGTGAAACGGGTGCCAAACCCAAGTTTCCTGCAACTTAGATTTAAAGCAACAATCATTGATCTTTAAAAGCTTGTCACAGCTTTTTATGAGATAGGTGGCTTAATAAAAAGAGGAACATGTATGCGTAAAGGATGAAAGCTTGATAAGTCTATTTATGTTTTTTATTATGACCAATGTCTGGAGTGGGTATGATCCCTATGGCCAGTACAGGGGACAACTTGTTTAAGCTAATAAATTGTCATCAAATTATTAGGCCCATACGAGTAATGAGTGAAAGAAATACATACATAGAAAATCATCACAATCATATGATTATTAGACATTGTGATCCCTAAATTTATTGCACAATATTCCCCAACCTAGGAGTTACTATGCAACTCGTCCTTCTTGTAATTTGGAGCCATACTCCCACACTTACATTTTGCATATCCAATATTTCTTAGGCATGTCAACTTGGAACGTGTCACGTGCGCTTCGCTCAAAATTTTGGTTTGCCCTAACTTTATATAAAAGATGAAGAGTTAATGACTCAGAAATTAATTGAATTCTCGGGCTGAAGAGCTTGGGATCACCTAGAGCCCCTTGTGACTCTGGGACCTTTTCCAGATAGATAATCTACCCAGGTCTCCTTGTGACGAGGAACTAACAACTTGGAAAAATGTAATTTCAGACCCCTCTATCCATGGTGTCAGATGAAGGAATCTATCAAACATCTATTTTGGGAGTGTAAGGCTGCCAAGATCACTTGGAATTGGATAGTTACAAGGTTGAAGAGCATATTCCTTGGTCAATTCCATTAGAGAACTGCTTAATGGGAAGGCGTCGTGTCAGGTTGATGACTCTGTTTACCCTCTGTAAAGGCAGATGTGCTTCATTAGTTTAAAAGTCCCCATTTTGTTTAATTATTAGTTTAAATAAAGGTACTGTTAAAGTTCTGAGCCACAGCTAAAGCACAAGTCCAGGAGTCGTAGAAAAAATATTAGGTCTAAATCTCACACTACAATCAACATTATATTTCTTTTCTGTAGTGATTAAGGGGTCTCAATCATGCTGATGTAACATGTTTTTTAATGCATAATATAAGCATCATTTCAAAAAAACTGGTAATATATACTGAAATTTAATAATAAATTATGTTAAATTCTGAGTTTCTTATGCATTACTTGATTTATTTCAAGCGCAACATTCTCCTAGGGGTAATAATATTATTCTGTATATTTCAAAGATACCCCTACTATTATACCATTATCATCAAGTACTTCTCATTCATTGATGATCATGTCAACTGTTTATAATAAATTTCAAATTAGCATGGTGCTGGAAAGGAAACGAGAAGAGTCCCACGCATGGTTCTGGTACATGTTGATATCAGAAATAATTTGGCACGTGGTAGAAAATGCACTGGTCCCAAAAGCTTTACATTTACATCTCAAATTTATGGTTCACCACAGAATGGATAGTAATTACACAGATCTTTATCCTCAAGCCAAGAAAGGCAAAATAGGTGTGCAATGGGCAGAAAAAGCGAGACTGAAATCTAGATTTTAAATATTCTTAGTTAATGTTACAGAGTAAACAAGACACTATCAAAATTGTTTCCTTCGCACCAGAACCAATGACTTAGAGTTGACACTAATCGTGAGATTTCGTGAGTTCATACAGCCAGAATTAGAACAATTGTGAATAAGAAAAGAATATACCAGTGCAGTTGGATATTTCAGTAACAACTCTAATATTTACTTTGATAAAGTCAACAACAATGAAAGAACTGAAGGGAAACAAAACATTCAAAACCCTAGATAAAAATCAAAGGCTGCATAGAAAGAAACCGAATCGGCTTTTAAATCAGCTCCAAACATCTGTAGACTTAACGTCGTCTGTAAAATATTGCCTTATCACCCGTTTCATCATAAATTTCCCATGCAGGCCGCAGTGATTTTTCCTTTTCAATATCTTTTTGTATGCCCCTCCGGATTGGCTTCACTATAAAGAAGTACTGCATAGAACTTCCAGGAATGTCAGGATGATGCATTGCTTCAGCAGAAAGGATGCATCCATAACCTCTTAAGCAAAATATTTATTAGGAAAGCACAGATTTATATTTATCACAAGAAAATACAATTATCAAGAAACTGAGAAATACCTGGAGTGCCAAAAATAGAGGAATCCAACGCTTGCCCCATTGATTAGCATCAGGACCTTCAATTAACTTTTTGTCAATCAAAATTGGTTTACTGCCATTTGTTGCCACCTCCACAATCTTCTCTACCAAATTAGGAAGCCAAACTGTGCCATCTGAGAGAACCTGTGTCCAACAGAACCTCGTAAGGGAAGCAAATCAAACTTTTGAATATACAGAAGATCAACTGATTAGCTTGTGTGAAAGGATCATAAGACATAAAAAGGGGGGAGGAGAAAAACCTTTTCCCCACCACTGTTAGTATTGCAGCGCCCACTGTTCTCCACTAACACAACTGGAATCTGCAGTACAAAAGCTTAAGGCAATAATTAGAAAATAAGACTTTAAATTCTAGAGCTGCAGCCTGCAGCAATAGAAACCTATTGATTTGATAATATTTAATTAAATTACATATAAAGTTTATTTCTAGCGATCAATGAAGAAGTGCATTAAAAGGAAATTATGGTACCACTGAAGAAACCGATAAGAAAAGAACGGACATCATGCATATTCCAATTTGTTGAAGAATGTAACTTCGGAAGATATTCTTATTGTACTTTTTATTGTATTGTTGTTGTTACCTCCTTTCGGAGATGTTATTCCTCCATTCGGAAATGTCATTGATGCACTTGGTCATGTAAAAGTCTTGAGGTAAAACCTCCATTGTAAGTCGGGTCAATATCAACCACAAAAATATTATATAAATGTTATTGGGAGTCTCCTTAGGTAAGTCGGACCTGTTTAGAGCAACAGGCCGACCCAGTTAGGTTATTTGGTCACTCACTTGATGAGTATAAATAGAGAGGGCACTCCTCTCATTTGCATATATCTCACACTCAAGCAAGGGCGAATGAGAGAGAAGAAGAGAATCGTTGGAGGAGAGAAGAAGCTGCTGTTGTCTGTGGGGTCTATCTTATCTTGGTTGGCATTGGTCTTGGTGACGGAATCTATGCTAAACAAGTTGTTGGGTTTCCTCCCTCGTGGTTTCCCAGGATAAATCTGTGTTCTTTTTGTGTTGTTTGTGCTTGTCTTTCTTTCAGTGATCCTATTGCTAAATGTTATGATGTTATGATGCTAAATGTTTTAAGATCTTGTATAACCATTAAAATTCTAACACAATTAATATTGTATTTTTAGGGATTATACACTCAATGATGTTACCTGTGGTTGAGCTATTCAGTGTGCAGATCAGTTTGTGTTACTGACAAGAATAGTTATTCTTGAATCCCCCCCTATCTATCCCCTTATTTTCTTCATGCTCATACTTTCCTTCTCTCTTATTGGCCTTAACCATGTACATTCCATTATTCCATCTTTGTGCTTCAAAAAATTTCCTTGTTGTCCTTTCCCCACAAAAATTGCTTTGTTTCTATGATTCTAACATTTGATATACTTAATTACTAAAACTCTAATTGTATGTCTAATTCCAATTGGTTTAAGCAAAAGGGCCTTCTACAAAGTTGAACATTTTAGGAAAGTAGAGAGGATCCTTGTTACAAAACTCACTGTGTTTGACTTAGACGCGCAAGTCAAACTTGGCTTGGCACAGAAAACAAGCCAAACTGACCCACTGGCAAGTTGAACTCACTGCCCGCGAGTCTAACTCACCAAAAGTGAGTTTGACTTGTGTGTACTTGAGCAAAACTCTGACCTACAAGTACTTGCTGAGTTTTTCCTGAGATTTTGCTATAAAAGAATAGTAATTTTTTTGTATTATCCACGTTTTTACAAAATCCCAGATTTATTTTTCCTGCTAAGATTATACATGAAGCACTAACAACAAACAAATATTTATTTTCAGTATTACTAAAGAACCTCCAGATTCCTTGCAAGGCTTTCCCTAGATTATTTGAATCAGCATTTCAACAGTTCACACTCCCACATTGTATTTACACTAGTTGTGCCTTTTCGTCCCATTGACCTGCTTCTGTCGTTGTTTAATGGTCATTAATAAAATTATCTTATCTAGCTAACCACACTAGATTTCACTGAAAATTTGCCCATCTTGTTTCTCCTCATCTCCAAACTAGAATGCCTTCCTCTTGCTTTTCACCCTTGCTTTTCTTCATCTTTCATTAATAATGTATAGTTGCCATTTAAAACTGAGGAAGTCATCTCAATCAACTAGAATTTGCAATTTTGACATTTCACCCTTCATCACTTTGTATTGTTACCAATTTCCTGCAATCTTCAAACGTTGGACAAAGCCCCTTTGATTCAATCAATCCACGATGCTACTTAAATGGAATAGTCTAGCAAGAGGACATTGACCCATGATTGAGTAATTCCACGCGTCTTCTTTCCTACCATTCTTTAAATGCCGAAAGATGTATTTTAAAAAAATTTAAACCCTGATAATCCTCCTTTGATGTCTCTGCAGATATTTGAACCCTGTTTAGGGTTAGAACACACCCTCAAGACTTTTTTTTGGACTTTTACCTCTTTGGATATCACCAAGCAGGATGTGCTGAGAGTTGCCAGTGCCACAGGTTACTTAATTGGAAACCTCTTTGGTTATAGCCAAGCATTTGCCTTCTTTCCTACCATTCTTTGATGCCAAAAAATGTATCTATTAATCCCTGATAGGCCTCCTTTGATGTCTCCCAATAACTTTACTATAAAAGCTTTTTGGTTGGTGGTCTACTTTCCTGCAAGAAATGTTCTCGAACCCTTCTTCATTACTCCAAAACTGTCCTCAATCCCAGCATAAAAGAGCACTGAAAAATAGGTAATACAAAGAAAACTGCATTTATAAGAAAAACCTTCCTATTAAGAAGCACCTATGACTTTATAACTTGGAGGAGAATGAGTTTTGACCACATCTTTTGGAGATGCCACCAGTCCCAGAATATCTGCTAAGATAACTTTAAAGTTTAGTGTGTTTTAAACAAAGAATGTGTGATAGGCCAGCAGTGTTGACGATGAAGAATATCAACCTTAGATAATCAAGAAGGAAAGTTAATAAGCTCTAAAAGCACCAACTTAAATAAAAAGGAACCTCAAGTATCATGTGAAAGATAATCAAAGAGAAAACATAATCACAAGAAGGTAAGAAAAACTAATTGTATAAACCAAACTAGTTTCGACCTTCAATGGTCTCATTATGGTACAATGACAATTCTTACAGTAGAGGTCCTTTTCAGGACTGCCCAAAGGCATAGACTAAACCTATTTTTAGGAGAAACCTAGAAATCTGGGCTCTGAAAAGTCGTTATGTCAGATTTTGGCAGATCAACAGCCCAAACTCCACCTGTCGGAGCTATTCCTCCAACAAATCAAAGGTTTTTGGAACATGCTGCCCCTGAGGTTCAAAGCTCTGGAGGATTCACTAAAATCCAACTTTAATACCAAGAAAGCCCTCTTGGCACTAATTTGTTGAATAGGGCCTTTCTCTTAGTAGATATCTCTTTAATTCATTGATGACAGGCAGTCTTCTGGTATCAAGGATGCCATGAAGAAAGAAGAATGCATTGATATGCATTCAACTGTTTCTGGTAGCATATGGTGGAGAGCTTTCCTGAGTTCTTGAAATCAGGCCCTTTGAAAGGTATGACATCCAATACGTTCACACTCGTACGTGATATAGAAGAAGTTATTCAAATGAGATCAAGACAGATCCCGACTAGAAAAGTCCACCCGCACGGATTTGATGCGAACTTTAGTTTACTGTTAAAGTTTGTCTTTTCCTAGGTTTTTTTTAATTATAAAAATGCCCCCTACCCCACATCCAACAACCAGCGAATTATTTCAGGGCTCTGTTAGAGATTATTTGGTGCTCTATTCGACATTATTTCGGTGTTCTGTTTGGTGTTTGGTTCCAAGACAACCACTCCAACGCACGTCAACCCAGCAGACTGCAGCAAGAAGGAAAAAAGTTAAACACATTCAACACATGAATATTTTTATTGCCTGGCTGTTGATCGTGCTCCTCTGTCTACCTCTTTGTCCACCTCTTTGTCAGTTTCCGCGGCAATTGTTCACATTTATGCTGTCGCCTGACAGCCTGTCACCCGTTTTATGCATTCGTTAGACTGCAGGTGTGTGCTTATTATGCAGTCGCCTGTTTCCTGGTCCTGTTGGGGCAAGATAATTGAAATGAGTGCTAGCTAAGGGGGTGATTGTTCTATTTCAACAGGTTATTCTCTTTTGTTACCGGGTTATCTTTTTCACCTTCTTTTTCTTGTCGAAGGGCAATATATATATATTTCAATTTTCATTGTTTCAGTGTTCATATTTATAAATTATGTAATGATTTCAATTCTAATGATGTGATTCATGAATGATTTTAATTATAAATTTTGAATATGTTTTTTTAAATTTTAAAAATATTATTATATTTTTTGTACTTGACGTATGCTGGCTGTATCCAGATCCTGGCTTTTCAAAAATCTTGCGGATTCATATCCGTATCCGTATCCCTGGGACAAAATTCGAGAATGTCTGCAGAGACTGAAATCAAAATTTAAAAATCTTTTATTGGCAGACTACTGGAAATATATTTTGCAAGTGGATATCCAACATGCCCAAGCCTGTGCACTGAACTTCATTTGGAAAGTGCAAAAGAATTCGCTTCTTGGGAGATCCATCTGCTCCAAGTCCAACAGTAGTTACATGCTTAAACCTTTATCTACATTTCTGAATCATAAGCAACCAGACACTCTTCTGGCACAGAAAAATCATCTTCCAAATTCATTAACTCTTCTACAAGTTATAGAAACAGAAAGATGTCCCCTCAACTCTCTTCTGGTAAACTCTGATGTTGAATCTCTGTAACCCATCCCACTAAAGAGGGCCTTATCACCCTTGAAGGTACATTGTCTCGGAGTTCAGTTGTGTTTTCTGCTGCTGAAAATGCAGATATTTTGGTTAGTCCTGCAGAGTTGGCTCTTTGATGACATTTTCTACAATTCAATGTCAGGTTTTTCAGGTAAATCAGAGGCACTGTAACTATTTTACAGGATATAGAAACAAAGGTTTCCCCCTAACACTCTTCTGGTAACCTTTGATGTTGAATCTTTGTACCCGGCCTTCCCACTCAAGAAGACCTTAGCGCTTTTCAAGATATATCATCTCAGTTGAGCCTTTTACCACTGAAGGCATTGATTTTGTGGATATCCTGCAGATTTCTCTCTTCAATGGCATTTTCTAGAATTCTCAAGAGTTCCTCGTCACCCTTCAGGATATGTTGTCTCAGAGTTCAGTTGATTTTTTTGTTAGTCCTGCAGAGTTGACTCTTCAATGTCATTTTCTAGAATTCAAAGCCAAGTATTTCAGGCAAATGAGAATCACTGCTATGGGCAGTCATTTTGAAATTGTTTATGCTTCTTTGTTCCTCTATCACCTCAAGAAGGAAGTTGGTGAAAATATTTCTACACCAGAAATATCACTTTTGAAAAGGTTATTGATGATGCTTTTTTCGTCTGGACTGGTTCAAAGGACAGGCTGCACAATTATTTTGATTGTTATCAATGCATATACGCTGATAACATTTGAATCACTTCTTGTATCTCAAGTGATACATACAAGCGTGAAATTGCTGGATGTTGTACTTTCCAGGGCACAATTTTGAGCAGTAAGAAAGTTCTCACCCAGATGTTACCAGAAACCGCTGAATGTGTATCAATCAATACATTCAGTTTCTTTCACGGCATTCCCAACATCAGAAAATTGCCCTTGTCATTAACAAATTTAAGAGATATCTGCTAAGAAACAGTTCCAAGCCGGGATTTCTACAATTGAGGAGGTTCTTCTACCATCATCTTTAAGCTAGAGATTACTTGCCTGATTTTCTTCAACCATGCATCTCAAGTAGACTAGAATCAAAGGAATACTCTTTTACAGCAGGTTTGTGCACATAGCCTTATTCAACAAATTAGTGCCAAGCCCTTGGTATTAAAGTTAGATTTTTGCTAATCCTCCAGAGCTTTGAAACATTGGAGGCCCCCTAAACTGCATGGGATTTTCCAGCATAACCCTCTGCTTCAGCATATTCCAAAAGTTAAAACCTTTGATATGCTGGAGGAATCCATATAAGCTCGGACCTTCCTCATGAGCAGCAGACTTCAGGAACCTCGCATTTATTTTTTGGGCTTGGCTATGTAGAAAAATCTGAGTTTACTGTATGCTGGTTTAAATGCACATTTCGTGGTTTTCACTTACAGCCGGTTTTGCATTGGCTGTAAGTTACTTATGAAATTTTCTGGACAATTTAAACACACAATAAAACTTCACTAACAGGCTGAAAAACACTTTTGGACAGTCACACAATAAAAGATTTGACTCAGAGATTTTTGGCTAATCAGCCCTGGAAAAACCCACAAGGGGAAAACCAGTCAGAGAGAGAGAGATTTATTATTTTCTTCAGCAAAGTACAAAACAGAAAAATGGTGAAAAATACAACTTATCTCCACCAGCAAACTTTATCCCAAAGTCTGGAAACTTGTGCCCAGCAAATCAGCCGTACACCCTTCTCGATTTCTGTGCCTATTAAATGCTGACCGTACAGCAATAAATGACAGCCGTACCTCCTCGAAAACAGTGCCAAATAAATGCTGTCCGTACCTCAAAAACTGTGCAGGAATTTAATGCAGCTGTACCTCGATTTCTGTGCAGTAATAAATGCTGACCGTACCTCGATTTCTGTGCTACATTAAATGCAGGCCATACCCTC
>LPNX010440366.1:1117419-1148082 GCA_001517045.1 Pseudotsuga menziesii | reverse complement strand
TTTTATTGGATTCTATCTCAAAGAAGTGAGAAAATGTATTTTTTCTTATTAACCAATGCTCCACGACTGTGTCTCTGTTCTTTGAGGCAATATGGAAGATTTAGTGCATAACTCTTTATTCAGATCATGGTAAGGCCAAGGTGTTGATCTTATTCTTTTCTGGTGGTGCAACCTTCAAGATAATAGATATGCTCAAAGAAGAAACAACAAGAACAGCGTGCACAAGATCAATAGTAATTGTGACAGGAGCTACACGGGTGGGATCTGCTGAAGGCTCTGCACCAATTGGCAAAGCAGAACGAGGTGCTTGAGGGCCACCAAATCGATATATAAGCAGGTCACTGAAATTTACAATATTGGCATGAGGTGATAGTTCATTGGTAAGACCATAGAAATATTCCTGCAACACAAAAGCAACAATATTTCAATATTAAAAATTCGAGAAGTATAGCATTCAAGCATACCTTCCAGACATCAGCCATGCCTTGTATTTTATAGCGAGTAATGCAAATGAAAAATACAATTGCTTGCAAGGTGGAGATGTGCATGCATTCAAGCACAAGTTAATTAGTTGACAACCTATTACTTTTTGAAGACTTTAGTTTTATATTTGTCAGAGGATAATTCTCTGAATTGGCCCTGTGAAACTTTCAGATGATGACTGTGCAAAAACCTCCATTGTTTATTCTTCAGGTCTGCATCTTTTTGAAAGTTTATCAATTTCTCAGTAATCTCAAAACATTCAGCTTTGGTTGCTTCTGATCTCACTATAGATTTTATTTTATGACTGAAGCTTCTGAGTTCTAGCATAGGCTGCCTCTTATTTTGAATTCCTTCAACGCCATCAAGAATGGTCTCCTTGGAAAATTTGCATAGTGAAAATAAGATCAGCTTATCATCTCAGATGGGCATTCAAATCCAATGGCTAGTTCTGGCTTGGCTTTAGATCGGAGAATTCCCTTCCTCGCTCATCTTACTTAAGAAGTCCCACATGGGGGCATGCTAACATTATAAATTGCAATTGGTTTTTTCCTGCTACAGGTATTGGATTCCGCTTTCACTATTTCACTAATAGAAGCAGGGGCCGCTGTTAAGTTAAAGAAGCAGATGAATGTGCCGCTACTTATGATTGAATTGAAAAACCTATTCTGTCCGTGGCTATCTTGACTATTGATCCTTCCTTTCTTGCTATCATTCCTGGCATATTTGTCCGGAAAACTAGTTATTCTCAAGCAGCAAGAGGACATTATCGAACAGTCACTTTTGGATTCAATGCTCTCCTTGGCCTTGCCCTTTCTCATGTATTCTATTCGCCTATTCTCTATGCGTCGATGTGGGTATCTTCCCCTATTGATTCATTTCCTTCCATGGAAACCCTGGAATTTTGGCCATTTGAAAACATATGTCAGTCCCTAATATCGGCACAAAAATTAATTTAAAAAAAAAATTTGACAGTCGTCGCTTAACCGACAGATATAACCGTCTCTTTACCGACGACTACATTATATAGCCGTCGCTTAACCGACGGCTTGAAGGCTATTTTTTTAAAAAAAATTGACAACCGTCGCTTCACCGACGGATATAATTGTGGCTTTACCGACGCCTACATTCTATATCCGTCGCTTAACCGACGCCCTGAAGGTTATTTTAAAAAAAAAATTTCACTACCGTCGAAGAAATTCTGTCGCTTAACCGACACTTTACATTCAACCGACGATAAACTGAGGTGTCGGTTAACCGACGTCTTGGAAGGATGTCGGATAACCGACGATGGACCACCGACGCCTAAAAAAATCATAGTGTCGTACATGCGACAAAGAAGTGTCGAAAGTCCGACAATACGGCCGTCGGATTTTTGGTCGAAATGTAGTAGTGTGCAAACACCTCATGAAAGTCACTGGAAAGCAACAAAAAGAATAGTTCGATATATTCGAGGTACAATTCAATTTGGGATTCATTAGAGTACAGGGGGGAACCTTTGTTGGTTGGTTTCACTGATTCAGATTGGGTCGGCGATCCCGATGATCGAAATTCTACTGCAGGTTATGTTTTCAGTTTGGGATCTAGACCTGTCACTTGGGCTTGTAAGAAACAACAAGCTCTTGCTCTTTCTTCAGCAGAAACAGAATATCGAGCCGTAGTTAATGCCAGTCGGAAGCTTTATGGCCTCGACAGATTCTTTCAGAGTTTGGATTCGAGCAACAACAACCTACTCCACTTTGGTGCGACAATCAAAGTGCCATCAAGCTTGCCAAAGATCCAGTTCTACATCAATGCAGTAAACACATTGAGCTACACATGCACTTCATCAGAAATCTTGTTCATGATCGTGTTCTTGAAATGCTCTATTGCCCTATAGATGATCAAGTTGCAGACATCTTCGCCAAGTCTCTTACAGAAGCGAAGTTTTCTAAACTTCGATCTATGTTAGGAGTTCAGGAATGTGTCCTTAAGGGGGGATAGACTCTAATGCCTCCTTCTTTCTCCTAATAGTGTCACTTTTGTAAATCCTTCAATCCTATCCCAAGTTGTTCTTAAGGGGGGATGTTAGGATATTTAGACACTTAGGAGTTAGTTAAGATCAACTTGTGTAATATATCCATTAGGTAAAGTGTGTTTCTTTAGTATGCATTAGTATGCATTTGTAAATATTCTAATCCAATGGTCACGATATGTTCTAGACATAAAGTAATCTGATGGTTCAACTCCTCTTAGATCATACCTACCATTGATCCGTGGCTTAACACCCGATTGGTCCATGATCTCTATTTAAAGAGCATAGAGGGTCCTTGGCTAGTTGATCGATTATGAGAAGCTCATGTAACTTTCTTTCTTTTTCATAATAAATTACTCCAAGTAGCTATTTGGCTGGGACCGTGGACTGTTTCCCTCTCGAGGGTTTTAACCATGTGACAAACATTGGTGTATTGATCTGTGATCTATTTGTGTGAAGTGGTTGCTCTAGGTGTTTGGTCCTTTGGGAGTACCCTATGTACCCGAACATAAAACTCAACAGTTTTTGCTTCATCCCTACTTCCACTTTTGCACTAAAATTCATGTTCTAATTCAATTGGCATCCTCCAAGGGACATCTTCCAACAATTCTCTTTGTTCCAAGTAAATAACTAGTATCCTCCTTTCTTAGTCATCATAGTCATCATAAACCCCATAATATTCTTAATCACCTTCATTGTAATCATCATCCTCTTCAAACTCATCAAAAGTTTCCTTCATGCCATCATGTTGATCCAATTTATTTACCATACATGGTTTCATTGCTTTCTCCACAATTTCCATCCTCAACTTAATATGTTAATTGATTATTAGTAGCTCATCCTCTGCGAGGGGTCTAATTTTATTTACCAAAATCTATACCAAATCATCGTGAGCCAAGGGTTTCTTAATCCCTTGTGATGCTTCCAAGTTTTCCACCCTAACCACAACTATTCTTATCTTATCACACAATTATGTTAAGGCCAAACAAGAAACAAAGGCTTCACAATGTGATGCGTAGGTTCCTACCTCCCATCTTATCCCCTTTATCCCTAAACTACAGAAAGCAAATAACAGCTATGCTAAACTAACTTATCTTATCTAACCTATCCCCAGGGAGCAAGATTATTATTTGTGTGAGTAATGTACTGTAACTTATGCACAAAGAATATTACAGATAGCTGATATAATTCGAAATACATAAATACAGTAGAAAGATTAACATAGAGATAGCTTAGTGTTTATTAAAACATTCATTACATCACTTGCTGCATAAGCTTCATAACAATGAAAGGAAATCATTCACAACATAGAAATAGTTCAGAAGTGAAATGATCTCACATATTTATAGAGTCAGCTGAAACATAAATAGTTCTATATTCAACCATATCCATATCATGCATTTGAAACTCCAACAGCTCCTTCTCCAGTAAAAATTCAGTCCTTCTTTATTATAAAAAGAAATAGTTCTTCTTACAAAAATTATTTCACATAAGATTGCTAGAAAAGTCCCCTTCTCCATTCGAATCTACTTCTATTTATACATTTGCACAAGACTCTTGGTTCTCCTGCCCTTTGAGCTTCCTCAATATTTGGTTACAAAAGATTTGTCTTCTACTGTGTTCACTAATTAAGATTGTAAATACAAAATATTACAAATATATTCCCATGTGTCAATAGGACAAAAACAATTTAAGTGAGCTCAGTTAACTCAGTAATGAATTGTTTCCAAGCCACGGCATCCGAAACAATGATCTCAAACTTTGTTGGTTCCAGGAATCAAATTGTGACCTCATGTTTGGATGCCTGAGTCTTTATGTCAGCCATCCTTGCTGGAATTACTCGGAGTTGATCTTCTAAAAGGAAGTTGCTTACTGTAGCTTGAGCAATCACACTTTTTATCACCTTCACAACTAGATGCCAAGTTCATCCTCCCTCAATCTCTCATGCAATTGCTTCAAGTATTCTTCATAGGATGGGAGCTCATCTAGCCTCCTTTAGGATGATGTCTAGTATGAGTGGTGACTGCAATAACACATAAAACATCTTAGTATTTACATCATTAAACAACTTATGCACTCGAACGAGATAAATGACTAAGATATGCTGGTCAAACCATTTTAAAACAAACATCAGTACTCTACATTACCCTACATCCCTTGGCCATTGGGTCAAGACAAACGCGACGCAGGTCAGTGGGTAAAATGATGGCAACAAAATTCCTACACAGGCGGGTCTCGGCCTCTGTATGCTCATCATGATCTAACAGACTGTGGGAAAACAACGCCTCGGAACGGACTGGTGAGGCTTCGAGAGCAGGTGGAGTGGCCAGGGAGAGTTTAAACTTAAAGGAAACGACAAAACTTAAAGAAATACAAGGGAAAACCCTTTTTTAAACCCACACAAAACCCTACCTACTCCCTGTGTGGCGTATAAATAGGCATCTATGGGCTAAAACATTTTAAAGCGGTAGGTAAAGTAATAAAAACCGCACGCGTGAAGCAAAACGTCATTGGCGCCAAAACACAACGCGTCGGGTAACTATGGATAAGTCAAAGTGAGACCAGCCCCCACAACGGCAGCTTGACAAGCCCCAACACAGTCATAACCATTGGCTTAAGAATTAGTAATACGCCCGCATTCCCTTTGTAGTTCAGCGGTCAAGATAATGTTGGAAAGAAACTATGGACGACAACCGATGTAGTGGATCCAAGATTAAAACTCCTCCGCTAAAGCGGGCCTGATGAGGATCGGGTCATCGACGAGGACATTTCTCCTCCATTGCGGCAACAAAAGGGAAAGGCATTCGCCACAGCGGGTCTCAAAAAATCAAAACAAGTTCCGATAATAAACTTGCACGCATGCCCGGCATAGCGGCAAAAAGATAAGGAATCATTCGACAAGGTAGGGCATGAAAATCAGATGAAGTTCTGATTCTCAACATAACATCTCACTCGCCGTTACGACACGAAACCAAAAACTTCCTATGCGGCGGATAAGCTGACCCGACGACGCTTAAGGAAACGAAAACCCCTGTTGTAGCGGCTTCATTAAATCAAATGGAATGTAAACCAAGAAACCAGCCGCTGTATCGGTCGTGGACCTAAGAAACCATCCGCCACAGCGGGACAAAGAATCGGGAGTACTCCCGATATTCAAACTGAAACTTCACCCGCTGTTGCAGCACGAAACCGAAAAGTTGTTTGTCGTAGTGGCTCCAAACTTGAAAAACCATCCGCTATAGTGAGTCAAAAGAAAATTTTCCGCCTTAGTGAAAAACCAAAAACTTGAGACTTTCCCATGATAAAATCAAACCATAAATGCTATATGTAATATTCTTTGTGCATATCTCATCACATAATTATGCTATATGTAATTTACCTCAAATTATATCAGCTATCTTTAATATTATTTGTGCATAAGTTGCAGTACATTACTCACACAAATAATAATCTTGCTCCTTGGGGATAAGTTAGATAGGATAAGTTAGTTTAGCATAGTTGTTATTTGCTTTCTGTGGTTCAGGGACAAAGGGGATAAGATGAGAGGTAGGAACGTACGGATCACATTGTGAAGCCTTTGTTTCCTCTTAAATTGCATTTAAATTAGGCACTTGCATATCATTTATATAAACATAAAACACACATAAATGGTGGGCCGGGATGCAACCGGTAAAATAAGAATCAAGCTTTCACTTAATTCTATGGTAGCCAGGCCGCTAACCGGACAGATTCCCCACACCAAACAATAAACGATCTAATTAGGAACAGTTATTTGGGAGAATCCCTACTGTCGATACCTGGTATTTTCCATGCATCAACAAGTTGTTCTTCACTCTTTCCTTGCAACTCTACCCACAACCTCAACCGTGGAGCTGCAACCTTCACTTCTGCAGTAGGACTTCACCTACTTTGCAGGATACTCCTTCTTTGATAGCTACATGGTGTAGGAAGGATACCTTAGTCCCCTTTGCAATTATTCCAACAACACACTAACACCCACAAATCACAGTTGGAACAGAACAAGTCCTAAATCAACACTAGCATGACACCCTCATAGTTGTTCATTGCTGCAATCATATGATTTTAGTCCATAATGTGTTAAAAGATAGCCCAACAATTTTGAACAACCATAAAGAAACAATTCAAATATGAAGTTTAAAACACACATAAAATGAGACATTATTCAATCCAACCATGCTCATTAGGACATTTACACACACCAAAATTTTGACACATAAGACTTAAATTTTAATGGCATGCTCACTAGGCTTTTTGATGCATCTATAAAAAATTTACAAATTTACTGTTACAAGCTTAAAAATATTTCTTCATCATTAAAGATTACAACTGGGTGCTAGACCCTTCATTTTATTTATCACTAAACTTCACACTTACTGGTCTAAGTCTCAATGAGGCATGGCAATGCATTGTACCCAACAAATTATGCAATCAACCTTTTACCCAAGGCTTCTACCGATTTCCTTTGCTTCAAATTATTCCAGGTTATCCTTCTTTTTTTTACCTATAGTTTACTTCTTTTCTTTTGTTATAACTTCTTTCCTTCAAACCACTCCTTCAACCGAGTTTTTCCTTCTCTTCTATTGTGCAACTTCTCCTTTTCTCCTTGCTCAAAGTCCCTGCACACTTCTTCTTACCCTACACACTTTTCTTTTGCTACTCCTATCTTCTTTTATGTCTCTACTTTTTGTTACTGCTCGATTGGGATTCCTTCTTCAACTATGCAACCTTCTTTTTCTATATTATTCCCTATTATTCTATCCGCTCCTCATCTCTCACTCATTCTTCCTTCCTTTTGACGGCTTCCATAAAATTCCTATGCCATCCCCTTGATTTTGGTGACTCTAATAAATATTTAGTGGCCCCTTTACAACCATTGCACCCAACTGTGACTTCACAAACTCTTTTTATTTTTTATTTTTTATATATTAAATTAATCCATGACAAATGACCCGAAAGGAGAATGACATCTATATTGAGCAAGTGAGAAAAAAATATGACATCAACCCTCTCAAAGAGTTGATCATTAAATTCAATTTTACTATCTTATTGTTTATTGTTTAAATCAACAGGTGATGAGATATCTAATTTAGGTTCCTTTGTGTTCATTTGGGAAGGGTTAGACATTTCAAGATTATCTGAAATTGAGATCCAAATTTTACCATGAGAAAAAATTTCGATGCGGCCGACAAGCTGACCCGACGACGCTTAAGGAAACAAAAACCCCCACTGTAGCGACTTCATTAAATCAAATGGAATGTAAACCAAAATATCAACCGCTGTAGCGGCCGTGGACCTGAGAAACCGTCTGCCGCAGCGGGACAAAGAATCGGGAGCACTCTCGATATTCAAACTAAAACTTCACCTGCTGTTGTGGCACGAAACCAAAAAGTTGTTCGTCGTAGCGGCTCGAAACTTGAAAAACCATCCACTATAGTGAGTCAAAAGCAAATTTTCCACCTTAGTTAAAAACCAAAAACTTGAGACTTTCCCATGATAAAATCAAACCATAAATGCATATCTCATCACATAATTATGCTATATGTAATTTACCTCGAATTATATCAGCTATCTGTAATATTCTTTGTCCATAAGTTACAGTACATTACTCACACAAATAATAATCTTGCTCCCTGGGGATAGGTTAGATAAGATAAGTTAGTTTAGTATCACTGTTATTTGCTTTTCTGTAGTTCAGGGACAAAGGGGATAAGGCGAGAGGTAGGAACCTACGCATCACATTGTGAAGCCTTTGTTTCTTGTTAAATTGCATTTAAATTAGGCACTTGCATATCATTTATATAAACATAAAACACACATAAACGGTGGGCCGGGCTGCAACCAGTAAAATAAGAATCAAGCTTTCACTTAATTCTATGGTAGTCAGGCCGCTAACCGGACAGAATCCCCACATCAAACAATAAATGAGCTAATTAGGAATGGTTATTTGGGAGAATCCCTACTATCGATACCTGGTATTTTCTAGGCATCAACAAGTTGTTCACTTTTTCCTTGCAACTCTACCCACAACCTCAGCCGTGGAGCTGCAACCTTCACTTCTGCAGTAGGACTTCACCTACTTTGTAGGATACTCCTTCTTTGATAGCTACATGGTGTAGGAAGGAGACCTTATTCCCCTTTACAATTATTCCAACAACACACTAACACCAACAAATCGCAGTTGGAATATAACAAGTCCTAAATCAACACTAGCACGACACCCTCATAGTTGTTCATTGCTGCAATCATATGATTTTAGTCCATAATGTTATAAAAGATAGCCCAACAATTTTGAACAACCATAAAGAAACAATTCAAATATGAAGTTTAAACCAAACATAAAATGAGACATTATTCAATCCAACCATGCTCAATAGGACATTTACACACACCAAAATTTTGAAACATAAGAATTAAAATTTAATGGCATGCTCACTAGGATTTTTGATGCATCTATAAAAAATTTACAAATTTACTGCTACAAGCTTAAAAATATTTCTTCATCATTAAAGATTACAACTGGGTGCTATACCCTTCATTTTATTTATCACTAAACTTCACACTTATTGGTCTAAGTCTCAACGAGGCATGGCAATACATTATACCCAACAAATTATGCAATCAACCTTTTACGCAAGGCTTCTACCGATTTCCTTTGCTTCAAATTATTCCAGGTTATCCTTCTTCTTTTTACCTATAGTTTACTTCTTTTCTTTTGTTATAGCTTCTTTTCTTCAAACCACTCCTTCAACCGAGTTTTTCCTTCTCCCCTATTGTGCAACTTCTCCTTTTCTCCTTGCTCAAAGTCCCTGCACACTTCTTCTTATCCTACGCACTTTTCTTCTGCTACTCCTATCTTCTTTTATGTCTCTACTTTTTGTTACTGCTCGATTGGGATTCCTTCTTCAACTATGCAACCTTCTTTTTCTATATTATTCCCCATTATTCTATCCACTCCTCCTCTCTCACTCGTTCCTCCTTCCTTTTGACGGCTTCCATAAATTTCCTATGCCATACCCTTGATTTTGGTGACTCTATTAAATATTTAATGGCCCCTTTATGACCATGCCACCCATCTATGACTTCACAAACTCTTTTTATTTTTTATTTTTTATATTAAATTAATCCATGACAAATGACCCGAAAGGAGAATGACATCTATATTGAGCAAGTGAGAAAAAAATATGGCATCAACCCTCTCAAAGAGTTGATCATTAAATTCAATTTTACTATCTTATTGTTTATTGTTTAAATCAACAGGTGGTGGGATATCTAATTTAGGTTCCTTTGTGTTCATTTGGGAAGGGTTAGACATTTCAAGATTATCTCAAATTGAGATCCAAATTTTACCATGAGAAAACACTGCCACACTAAAAAATTGTGTGGAATTTTTTTATCAATGATTTTAAATGAATAAGTTTTTCTTGTGTGTACTATTTTAAATGAATAAGTTCAATCATATATTGATTAATATTAAAATGAATTTGACAACAACAGATGCAAATTTAATCAGATCTCTATAATAAACATCAACCAAAATTGTGTGATTGATCGATATTTCTCATTTATGTATCATATCTTATCCATGGGTTTGGTGAAAATATTGAGCTTTCTATTTATTATTAACAATCAAATGAATCAACACTGGCGCAGTTGATATCATTGTCAATTGCTAGATGATAATAACTGATCCATCCATTGCATGTGCGATCATTCAGTCAACATATCATTTCATTGCTTGAGTAATAATTTAATCTCATATTAAATCATTTCAATATTCAAATTTTACATGATACTTTAATTTGTAAACAAACACGATTAACAATCATGATAAGAAGTGTTGAGGAATTGTTAAACTCAGTTTGTATAAATATTTGAAATGTAAACACATATAAATTTCAATACATGTTTTGTAATTCATATTTCATTGTAATTTTTGTAATTCAAAGAGTATATATGTCACGAACCCAGTGACCCCATAATACTAGTTGGACTGTGATACATCCATAATTAACCAAAAACACCGATGTTACCGTGATATATTTTTCTATTGGTTTAATTGGGGTTTACTGTGGAATTATGATTATAATTGACAACATAACTAATTTGAACATCTATGAAAACAAGGACAACATAATTGCTATGTATGCAATCTCACAATTGGCAGTAATTTCATTAAACTTTCAATAGTAATTTAAATAAATGTATTTCAATGATTTTCCACAACATATTCTATATACAAAAAAATACTTATCTCGAAAAACAAACCAATTGTCTGCAGAAAAAGGTCGTTCCACTCAACCATAGGCAATGTTAAAAATCTTACTTTTCTAGGCCACCCCCAAGCTGGGACTACCAATCCATAAGAAGGTGATGGTTTCTCTGGCTACAACTATCCCTCAACCAAGGAATGGGACTCTCTTCTTTGAGTCAACAGTACTTCCGGCTCCTTTCTATGAGCTAATAGTACCTCAAGTTTGTTACTCCAATTCCTTTCCCAGGCTCTAGGGAGTTTTGCTATTCTCTCTGTCTAGTACTCTGTGTGTAGCAAGGTGATGAAGGTACATTAATGGTAGTATGGATGGTAGGGGTTAAATTAAGGTTTGTAGAAAAAATGACTATCTCTAGCATGAAGGAAGTGAAGTGCAATGATGACTATATCTCTCTAATTATCAAGGTTGAGGCTAGCCAAGTGGCACCAAAGGTGATAAGAACTAGCCAGTTGGAATCCATGTAGATGGACACTTTTCCTTTTCAAAACAGAGTGGACAAGTGGCATGTAAATGCTGGGAACCTTTTTCCCTCTAATCCTTGTTCAATTTACAACATCATGAGTCATTCTCCAAGCTAATCTTGTGCATGAAGGAATGGGCCTCATGTGTTGAGGTAAAGAGACTGAGTTGGGATCAATAACTTGGAGTAGATTCTTAGGTTGGACCTAAGGATGACTAAGCCTTCAATTATAAAGGTAATTACTCATGTGATGAGGTGAGTGATTTGATTTATCAAAGTGATGATGTTGTAAAGTAATGCCGGAGCATTAGCTCTCAAGCCAAAGTTCTAAAGTTTGGTTAGACCCTAAGGTCATGACTCTAGCCAAGGAGGGGTCTATTGTAAAAACATTATAAATTTCTTGGATAAATGTTTAAGTTATGTAACCAATTCCCTCAATCAGGTAGTGACTCGAGGAGATAAGGAGGCATTTAAGAGGAGTTGCATAATTATGGAGTTCTATTATGAGAGTCACTAGTAAAGATAGGAACACATGTTTATTTTTAGAAACCACTGCTTAAACCTAGGAAACTGACAGCAGAATTATATGAGTTAGTTGGTAATGAGATTTGGTAAGATGAAATGTATTCTTACAGGCCAGAGAGAGGGGAGAGGTAGTAGGGTTCGAGAGGAAAATAAAAAGACAGAGAAAACTCTGTGTGAGAGAGATTATGTTTATACTTTCCTGAAAATTAAAATAGAATTGGAACTTTCTGTGTGAATCTTGAGAACAGTGAATGAAATAAATAATTTCTGTGTGTTTATAGTTAATATTGTGCATTGAAATTGACACAGGTCGTAACTCTGTTATGTTAAAATGTTTGTAAGAGTGAACACCTTGTTCTGTCAAAAGTAAGTCTTGTGGTTGCATATGAGAATATTTATACGTAGAGGGAAGCATTGTGCTCATAAAGAAATCGTGTATCAAATAGAGTTGCTGTCGAAATCATCTGATTTAAGTGGTTGTGATCATATATATTGTTGTAGTATGCATAGAGGGAAGATTATTGGCATCTAAAATCCAAGAGAACAGAATCCAAACACAGGAATGTCATCCAACAGAGTAGATCAACGATAGAGTTTGACAGTAGTGGTCGTGTGTTCCAGATCTGGAGCATAGGTCGACAACTCACACCTTATTACGCTCACAAAATAACACATGAGTTAACCAACTGTTGGGAGGCCACAAGGATATCTGAGTGGTATTAATTTGGGCAAAGCATTTAAAGTGAGGCCATAGAAGATAGAATTGATCAAGATTTTAGGTTCTACTATTTTTTGTGATTAATGAAAGAGGAAGATTCATCATTTGTTGCAAGCTTGGCTCATTGGACCACTAAATAGAAAGGAAACCAGGGTATAGTAAGTTGAAATTGCTCGGAGTAAGTTTGAAGGTGCCTGACCATTGAGTAACATGGATGTAGGGTGTTATTAAAAAACACTTCATTCCTTTGTTTATTATATATTGAGATTGCAAGAGAGTGGGCATTGATATGTTTGAACATAGGAAGAGTGTCGTGTTTAAAATACACTAAGAGTTATCCTTGGAGAGGAAGGTATTTAGGGAAGGTATGCATTATAAAGTCTTATAGTACAAGGCTTAGGACTTGTGTGTACATCAAGTCATGATACTCATATGGAGCTCCAGTTATAGTAGGTACCTATGAGGTGGACCTACAACTATAGAGGTGATTGATTCTCATGTGAACCTCCAATTATAGTAGGTATCCATGTGGTGGACCTCTAGTTATAGAGGTAGTTGATTCTCATGTGAAGCTCCAGTTATAGTAGGTATCCATGGGGTGGAACTCCAGTTATAGAGATGAGTGCTTTACATGGTGAATCATTAATGTTGTGGTATATATTACTAACCATGGTAATTCAAGATGGATAGATTTATTAAGTCTCCTTTAGAGATTGGCCACCTCTAGAGTGAATTACTTTAGAATATGATCATTTGTTCAGGAGTATTATAATATGATTACATCATCAGATAAATCTTCTGATTAATATGATATGATAGATTAAAGTTAACACTAATTGACCATGCAATAAAGAGATAAATAATAGGGAAACAAAGATTTCAAATTGTACGAGAGATAACTTCAATTGACTAAGATGAAATCATATTGTTATAAAGCTTCAGTTAATGTAACAATGTATGCCTACGCTAAATATTGTTAAGCTTTAGTTACAGCAACAATGGGTGCATCGGTTAATTAAAGGAGCTCAGAGTGATCACTTCAAGTAAATCAATTAGTATCAGTTATAAGTCAAGTTCACTTTGGAGTAAGTTTATCATGATTTAATGCCACACGTGTATGGTGTTGTGCAATCATGTATGCATGATTGAATAATCTAGTGCACAACAATATTCCTCAAGATGGAAATTCACTATTCTCTGCATTTAGTGCACAATTCTCATGCAACCATTCTCTATAGGTTGCATGGCAGTGTTTCTTTCTTGTTATTAATGTGATGGGAACATGGCAAGTTGTAAAAGTTTGTATCTTTTCTCTATTACTCAGTATTCTCTTGTATGTAGCACCTAGGGTGCCGAATACAATCTGCTATTTTGTAAAAATACATTCTCTGCAATCTATCTAATTATACTCTGAATATTTGTTGGGGTTTTTCATCCTCATAGTTTTGAGGGTTTTCCCCAGGGTACATATTTTGTTGTGGATGAATATTTATGTGATTGAGTGTTCTCTTGGTTTCAGTATTGATTATTTCAACAATTAAAGTTTTAAAGTTCAAATATCTTCATATTTTGCTAAAAAATCAACAATCCTAGGCTTGGGAAAATCTTTTTCCTCCTTGTGAAAAGATAGTCCCCCATCTCTTCTTTTGTCTGTTGGTCTACAGTTGTCCTAAATTTTATATTAAAGAGTGGAAATTTACAAATTTACATAGCTCGGCCATTCTAGAACATATATTCAACTTGTAGCATTTTCATAAATATTTCCATCTTTTTACATACTGGAATAAAATACAAGATGTTACAATATACAACTAATATATAAATATATAAATTCAATTGATTTATTGTTCTTCAAAAGATACTAATATATGGCTACTTTGTAGCATCCTATAAAATATATATTTTTAAAATAAAATATATCAATCCAATATATTAGAGGGCGCAACATAAGACGAGGGAAAATGCTAGAATCAACAACTTTCAGTCACGCCGAAAATCAAATTTATACATGGCATGATATTTGTCGTCACCGAAAATTTTCGCATGCCATGAAAGAAGGAATGTTGGGTGAGATTGGGAAAAATTAGTGATTATTTAGATATTCTTCCAAATTTCTAAATGTTGTTGGCTAGTTAGTTTTACGAGATAATAATAATTTTGTTAAAGAAGCTACATAAGGTTGGTAATGAAATATGGACGTATGAAAACACTTGTGCTCATATTATCCATATTGAAGAAAACATATATGAAGGGGCTAAAGAGAAATGAAGGATGTATTTTTATATTGTATGGGGAAAGGGGATGAGTGCTAAGAGATGTGCTAGCGGACAGATCAAATAGAGAACCACTAGTGACTTTCTTGGTTCGTATATTGAAAGATTTTAGTAAAGAGAAAAGTGGTTTAGAAAACCTTAACAATATTATTCATCCTATAACCCTCATAGTCCAACATGGGGTTAACATTCTACAACATAATATTCTTCCTAGAACCCTCCTCATAGTCCAACATGGGGTTGACATTCTACAACATAATAGCTTGAAATGGTTCCCAAAGTAATTACCTTTGGAGATTTATTTTTAAAAGATATGTTTACTTTCTCTTCCTTTTTATTTATGAATTTAATAATGTAGATCGATGAGTACAATGCCATCATTATCATGATACTTTTCTTGAAAAAATCCGATAGATGATTAATATCATGTTTGACTAAACCAGCGTAGATCCAAATGGCTCTATCAAGCGCTAAGAGGGATCAAATATTTAGAGGTGCAAACCTCTTCTTAAGTATTGCACTTAACTATCAACTTTGGTGTGATTTAGACCAAAAGACACATATTTTTATTTAAGGTCGACATATAATATTTTTATTATTAATATTTAATACTATTTATGGAAGACATATAATATTTTTTATTTTGTTAGGAAAGAACAATACAACATCTCCTCCATACATGGTTTTAAAACCATGTGCAAGGCCTTGCTAAAACCATGGGTTGTTTAGGAAACGCTGCACATGGTCTTAAAACCATTTGCAATGACCTTCTAAACCATGTACAATAAAACCATGGGTTGGTTAGGAGGCCTTGCACATGGTTTTAAAACCATTTGCAAGGCCCTCCTAAACAATGTACAATAAAACCATGAGTTGTTTAGGGGGCCTTCCACATGGTTTTTTTTTTGCAGATAATTCAAATTTTTATCTTTTAATATTTTGCTAAGTAGGAACATTACAACATCTCCCCCATATTGTGTTGTTTTTCTCAATTTAACAAATTATCTTAAAGAAATGATAACTCTATTATTCTTTAAACCACCAACTAATTAACAAATTATCTTAAACCACATAATTTTCCTTAAATAATATTGTTTTTCTCAAGCAAAGCAGAGAGAATCACCAAAATTGTTCATGATATGTTATGCATTTCTTCAATGAACTTGTATTTCAAGAAATATCTGAAACTAAATAATGCATACACATACACAGGCTCTAGATAAATATTGTAAGAAGCCAGTAATTATGCACGAGCAACATATTCTGGAAGTTTTCCAATCCTTCCAGCATGTTCTGGCTATATTTTCTTGGTGGGATTTTGAGTGGGGTAATCGATGTCAAAAATATCTGCAATATCCTGCGAACTCCATCTTGCTTTTCTCAAAGAATATGACATCAAATCTTCTTTCAGTAGTAGGCCTTCTAAAATTTTCTTACTGCCCAAATATATATCTTCAGTCTCAAAGAAAGGAGAGGATGAGGCACCCATTTTTGTTTTTATTTTAATGGGCCAGAAAATATATGTATATTTAATGGCTAACAAAATCTACATCATAAGTAAATAGAAGTAAAAATTAAATATTTATAACCGACATTTACAAGAGGAACATTATATAACGTTACAACATCTCCCTCATAATTGGAAATAATATTTATAGCCGACATTTACATGAGGAACGTTACAGAATGTTACGTAATGTTACAAGATATCGCCCATACTGGGTTGTAGAGTGCCTCTCGGCGCAATAATGTGAAAAACCAATAAGACAAAGTTCTATAATTTCTTGCACGAAACTTGTTTGACAAAAGGGATTGCGTGAAAGGAGAGGTTTACTCTCCATTTAAGGATGATATATAGATTCTATGAAACCATTCCGAAGATAGAAAACCAAGAACAATTTTCCCTCAAGTTGTTTTCCAATTTTTTTTATAAATTGGAACTTATTAATACTTATTGAATGTTTTTGGATGGATGCCATGATGACCATTTAATTCATCATTACACAAACAATATAATAATTTGGAGGAACTCTATAGCCTGAAAAAGGAAAAAATCCTTTCTTTTTAAGCCTTCTGGAGCTGGAAAGATGCTCACTACGTTTTTTAAGTAAACCTATGAGGAAGCTTAGGCTTGCTAATTTCCCTAAAAACATTCGTAGACAAATCCAATAGTGTCTTTTTAAGTTGTTTTTATTTTTATCATTTTTGAGGTTGAAAAAGATGGAATGAAGGGTAGATAGGGTAATAATCCTAATAAATGATGTGATGCACCTATAAAATGAATATATTATTTTAAATGAAGTTTTTGAATAATATATATTTCATTTATATTAATTTTTTCATCCTTATTGACAAAGGGGTTATTCAAATTTTGTTGCTTTGTATGATTAAGGATTTGAAATAGTTAAATATGTCGTAAATAGATATACGATATGCTTTGTTAAGGATGGAACTGAATCACAGTTTTCATTTGAAAATGATCTCCTTAAAATGAGAAAGGACTAAATTCCCCTACCCCTCTAAGCATATGAGAATGCAATTCCTAGTTATGGTGTGTTTGTTATGAATGGATTCAATGTTTATTTTGAATAATTTACTACTATATGATATGAATTTCACCATATAGGTAGGTTTCTTTAAGGTTGTTTAAATCCCTATACACAAACATGAATATGAAAACAATAAGGTCGAAATCCTGTCGAAATCCTGTACGTGAACGAATATTTTCTAGATGATTATTTAACTTTAATGATGATTAAACTACTCTCCTAAGAAATGTGTTAAGTATTTAATGTATGTTATTGGAATCATCCACCTTAAATACTTAAATATAGGCTCTTAATGAGGAAGCACAAACTTTGTTTGAGCATGCTAAGTGATCATCAAGTTGATATACTGAAAGTGAATATATGAATTATTTTTCCATGCTACAGTGAATGTAATGAAATTATATCAATTTTGCTTAGATTAATTAGTAATACCAATGTGTATGAGGTCCAAGAACAATTTGAATTTTTTCATAGTAACTAAGAATGAAATTCATCCCGATGGGTTAGCTCAAGTGGTTGAGAGCTATGAGTTGTAACTAGAAGGTCTCGGGGTTAAATCCCTAGGTGTCTATGCATAGATATATAATGGCATCACTTGATGTATCCACCAGGTTAGGATCCGTAATTAGATCCGACAGGGTGAGGCCCCTATGGGTGCCCCCCTTGGGAATTCTTCCTATGGAGGAACTAAGAATAAAATTTAATTATTAGAAATATTTTTTTTTGTTTTAAAATTTTAATTGACGTTATGTTACTGTTAATGCATTGCTAGTATACCAATACCCTATATTGATGTTTGGTATGAAAATACAGTACACCAATGATCTCTCATTTGCTCAAATGTGTTGTATGTGTATTCTATGAAAGGTGCAAATTGAGCATTTCCTAGGGGGGAAATTCCATAGTTGATATTTCACTAATCAAATTCTATTTTGAATCCAACCCAAATAGAAAACAAGGCATGAAAATGTAGGTAGTTTTGTGATATTTCCAATCGTATATCTATACGTAGTTTTGATTCGTAGTTGTTGAGAACAAACTCTTGCATGATCACCACTAGTTTTATGGTAGTAGTTTGATGGCAAAGGTTCATGGTTTAAAAATTTTGAAATCAGATTTGTGATTGGACATTGTCAAATTACTTATTGATACCTTTCTAATGATACTTTGTTTTACTCATTCAAATACTATATGAACAAATGGAAACCTTCACAAAATCAACTCACTTGGAATTCCAACTAGCAATCCAATGTTTTACGGTTGCAATGGGCATAACCCATGACCACACTCACAATCGACCTCCATCCCCACACATTAGAGATGTGTAGTCCCTATTTCATATACTCTTCATCCATTTCTTATACCTTCATGTATAAGTACGTCAACCCCCACTCCAATTCCCATCGGCCTATCAACAAAGACACATATGATGCTAACACAACTTTGTGATTACATAGTCACCATATAATATCCCACCCATGGGACTTCTCTCTCTCTCTCTCTCTCTCTCTCTCTCACACACACACACACACACACACACACACACACAATGTGTTCCAATCAAGAACCACTAGTTCTTGATTACCCAAATTATGGAATATTGATGAAATATATGGAAATGTCATTGAAGGGTAGAGTCATTGATAGAAAGAAAGAAGGAAGGATTAAGTTGTAATAGTAATAAAGACCTAAATCACCGGGGATATTTTATTTCATACATGTGGGATGGACTATTTGAATGTTATCTAGAAGGTCCGTTGACAACTTCATTTGATAAAACCAATGAAAGTTGAGTCATGCATATTGAGAAAGAGTTGATCTCTATGGCTCCTCCATCTTTTGAAATAACTGAATATTACTTGGCATGTGTGAAGGAACTTTAGTTGAAATCAGGTAAAAAAGGAAGGAATTTTCTAAAGAAATATGGTTAAATCATATAACCAATGGTAATGACTCTAAAGACACTCTATGATGTTCTTTATTTAAATTTTTTTACCTATTAGACTTCTAGAAAAGATGATGTTATGCATTATTTTGTTGATTCTTTCTATGCTATACTAATTAGAGAACATGAAAATTTGCTTGATTAAGGTAAACTTGAGGTCAAGCAACAATACCATTTGTTAAACAGAAAAAAGGTTAACAAAATTATATAGAAAGAGGTCAATGATGTTGTGACTAGGATATTAATAAGAAGCATCATGATCAAAATTTGACTAAGAAGTAGAAAGAAGAAGACTTGCCATTTTTGTAGGAATTGTGACATATTGAAAATGCGTATTAGCAAAAAACCAAGGACCTAGAGGAGAAAGTGAAGAATCTTATACTGAATGAGATGGATTGACTAGAATATCTATTAACATAAAACATCAAAATTCAAAAGTAAAGGTAGATAATATACATTTTCTATTGGTGCTTATCAATCGTTACAAGCTCACACTTCTCAAAGTGAATCGATAGTTGACTTAAAGATGATTATCTATTTTATTCAATAATTGAAGTTATATAAGATAAAAAATTGTAGCAAATGTGGCATGAAATCACTATAGTTGGCTGTGGATATATTGGATGTCAAAATGGTGTGGTCACTAATGTGTATCATGTACCTAATATGAATGTCAATTTGTTGTCTACACCCCAAATAACTCAAATTGGAAAGAAGGTAAAATTTTGGCCAGATTGGTTTGTTATGAAGGATATGCACAACAAATTTGTTGATGTTTCTAAGAGTTTTCTTAACCTTGTAGATAGACAATAGAATTTATTTCACTCTCATAATAAATATACATGACATACTACACTGATATCTCCGAGCCACGAACTAGAGCATAATTTAACATGAACGGTATAGAAATGTAATTTTTCAAAGCTTGAAACTAGTGCTAAGACATGAAATGGATACAAGACGACTTGAGATTTTTTCACTTTATGGAGTATATGAGGGGTGTATTCTTGGGAAGCATCACTATGCTACTTTTGAAATAGGGAAATATTGAAGAGAAAGGACTCGACTAATTCTTATCCATAGTGACCTATGTTAAACAAACCATCAATAATAAGTGGAAGGTATGTTTTGACCTTTAATAATGAATTTTACAAGTATGATTGATATATTTCTTGAAGAATAAGAGTTGTGCTTTTGAAAACTAGTTTTAGGGATTTAGAGCATTAGCTAAAAACCAATGCTTTTGACCAATGAAATGTTTAAGATCAAATAATGGAGGAGAACATGTAGATAAGGATTTTGTTATCCACTTGTATATATACCTTAGGAACCTCATTAGAATGACATTATAGAAAGGAAAAATCATACTTTCATAGAAATGACACATTTTTTGCTTGAAGAAAAAGTTCTATTAATTACTCAAACTACTTTCTAAATATGATAGTGACTATAGTCGCATGGGATGTGACTCCAATTGATAAATAGTATAAGAGAATAGGTTTATTTAGAAATATTATAGCCATTGGACACATAACATGGGATTATATTTCAAATGACATAAGGAAGAGAATAAATTCAAAAAGTCATGTTTTTATTGCAATGGCCTTCTCTGTTATATACCAAATATGCAATTACAATCAAACAATATAAGCCAAGTTTTTTAAAGGAGGAATCAAATCCTATTCACTTTCCTCTTGAGGGGGATATCTCCTATTGAGACAAGCTAAACATACAATGTTCTCCACACCCTCATAATGAGGACACCATCCTTATTTATAGAGCATAATATATCTCTAACTTCCTAACTCCCTAGTGAACTTTCTTTAACATTACACATTACATTTAGTTATTAACATAGTGGGGCCTATTTAATAATAACAATAAATTGGATCTAGTCCATTTTACATTGAATGGATTCAATTGTTTGTCTAATGGCCCTTTGGGACCCCATTACACCCATAAGGAGTGTCATATCATACTTTGAAGAGTTTAAGGACTACGGGTTCTTTAATCTCATCAAATAGGAGATTACCTATAGAATAAATGTTATTATTGGAGAGATGAAATAAAGTGTCACTCAGTTGAATTCCTCTTATTGTTTATTAAGAGATGATCATTTGGAGATTCTACAAAATTTTGGATTAGCTAATGACTTCATAGGACCAATAACATCTTTACTTGAATCAACTTGTAGTTGAACTTCCATAGTAGAGTTGACCACAAGTTTTGGGACCCAAGTGTAGTCTAGAAATGTTTATATTGGTATAATAAAACCTTCAACAAAGAATATTTATCTTCCTAGATGCATGACCAAGACAATTGAATCCACTATAGCTAATGTAGGATATACTGATGATTCAAGAAAAAATAGATGGTAGAAACGATTTCATAGTTTTTATCTAGTAGCATGTGTCCAAGAGGCATTCTATCTATATACATATGTAGATATACATTTTCAACATGCATGGGATAATTTTATGACCGATCCGTATCAGTCCTTGATGAAGAATGGAACATAGGATTTTGTTCTTCAATTGTAAGGAAAACATGTGGTTAAGTTTCAATGGGTCAACAAGACCAAATTTACATCTAAAGGCAATGTTGGAAAACATAAGGCTTGTTTGATAGATAAAGGTTTTCTCAACAATACGACGTCAAATACACTAAAATATTTTCCCATGTTTCAGACATGAACCATGTTCAATTGATTTTTTCACCCGCTACTCAATTTGTACTAGAGGTCCATCAAATAGATGTCAAAATATATTTAAATGGAGAAAACCCCATATTTGAAAAATAATGGCAATCTTGTGTGACGACTAAAGAAATTCTTATATGATTTAAAATGCCCGCCTATGACATTGCATGAGAATATTGATCACTTTTTTTAATTTATTTATATTTATATTTATATTTTATATTTTATTTATTATTTATTTTATTATGATTATGATTATTATTATTTTGTATGTGTATTACTTGTTAATTATATTACATTATCTATGTATTATATGTTGATGGAGAAACACTAATTTTTGTATTGTATGTGGATGACTTGTTCATCACTAGAAGAAAAGTTGGTTCTATTTAAGTATGACGAAATAATTACTATATACATTTGAGATGACTAACCTTGGTTTGCTGCATTTTATACATTAAAGAAGTCTATAATTACTATATACATTAAAGAAGTCTATAATTAAAGAAGTCTATATACATTAAAGAAGTCAAAATTTTTATATACATTAGGTATGACGAAATAATTACTATATACATTAAAGAAGTCTATAATGGAATATTGCAATCCATGTACTAAAACCTATCCGTCAAGAGTGAAGCTAACCAAGGAGTGTGATTTCTTAACGTTGATGCTACACTTTTAGTGTTGTCTATAAATTTATGTAGGATCCATGATAAAGTCGCTTTAATAATGAAAAGAGAATTTCTTATTACATAAAGGGAAGTTACTATATCATTATAATGTATTGTAGTGACAAAGTGAACTAGTTGGTCAGTTTCAATGACTCAAATTGGGACGGAGAAGGAGATAATATGAATTATACAACTAGTTATGTGTTTCATATTATTTATAGACCAGCAATTAGGTCTTGTAAAATGCAGGGTGATCACTCTTTCAACCACATAAGTAGAATATCATGGTGTGTTGTATGTTAGCACATAGGTAGTATGGATTCAACATATCCTAGGAAAATTTAGATTTCTAATCGAGACCTTGACTATAGTATATTGTGGAAATAAAAGTGTCATATAGGTTGCAGAAAGCTCTATTGTATACAATATCCTAAGCATGTAAAATCTCATGGTCATTAGTTGAGACAATTAGTGCATGATAATGTTGTGAATGTTGATTATTATAGGATAGATAACTAATTTATTGAAATCTTTATGAACCTGTTTGTGAAACTTTGAGATATGCTTGGACATCAACAAGTTGCACTTATGGGAGGGGTGTAGAGAAGTAACTTCACCTCTTGAATTTCTAGATAATTATATTGATGGGCAATTTATTGGGATAGTAGGCTATGCAAGGGCTATGCAAGCTCATCACACCTTTGTATCTTCCAAAGACATTTAATTGATAGTTAATAGTAATTAGGAGAGTTGATTGAGTGATCAACTATGCGTTTGACTGGTCAAACAAACAATTAGACCAAAATGGTTAACTAATTTTTAGAACAAAGTAGAAAGCAAATGATTTTGTTATGAACTCTCATCGATATATGTGGAACTTTTTTTCCTCACTTCAATGGAACTGGTTAAATATTGGAGTTATATAATATAGAATTATAGGTTGATCTATGATACACGCTTGATATGTATTGTGTATGAAATATTTTGGTTTATTACACTTCTATCTATGTTGAGCTATGCTCAATTTTGTTTTATCATTGTAATGGTATCTTTAGACACGACATATTTCTTGGATTAATTAGCTATCTAATACACACAATACCTTGGGTATCCAGTAATATTTCCTTCATAAACTTCAAGGATGATATATTCAAAGTAATAAATTAATTTGAAATATTGGGCAAGTTAGATCTAGATTAAGGTAAAAAATGGTACCTCTTGGTAAGTTGCATACCATCCCATCTCTATAATGACTCTCTATGTGTTTCCCAATAATGGTCTAGAGTGGCTTTGAGCTCAACATTGAGTGAAGGTATTAACTTCTTTGGTTTAATTTATCATTCCACCCAATATAATAAGTATTCCATGTTGGTTGGTCCATCATTTATTAATGAATAATTTAACTTTTTACTAGTGCATATTTCATTCTTGATTGAGGCACAACATCTAAATGGCACTCATTATTGTGATCCTACCAATTATGTACCACATCCTTAGAATTGGTGTTAAAAGAACATATTCTACACCAATTGTCATCATCATATAATGTTGGGTTAAATAATTCATCTCTCATTTATCCAAATGTTGGATCATAGATACAATCTACCATGGTTTCATTCATTTCATCCTCTACAAGCTCAATATAGTGAGGTCCCTTATATGGACCAATTGGCTCGATTATTCGTGTCTCTTTGGTTTTCAAAGACGCCTTTCCTATTTTTTGATTGTTGATGGTATTGTTGTCATATTCCCACTTCATCCATAGTAGTGTAGAGTATGAATCCTTCTCATCCATGATTTTGATTACTTTGAAATCAACCAATTTCTTGACTTATGCAAGGTTAATGCAATATATCTAGGGAGGATAATATGGGGTACCTATGGAAGTATCGAAAGGGGGTAATTAATGTAATGTGACCATAATCATGGAATAAGCCCACTTGGTAGCTAGTGGGTAGAAAATAGGACTACTAGGTAGTTATAGAGAATAATATGATAATGCGGCCTACTTGGAATAGACCCAAATGAATACTCATGATAAAGTATATATACACTTGCGTATTTTTATAATAACATGTTGAGAATGACATTGTAGCATGCATGGATTGTGGAGTGATTCCTTCCATGAGTAATTGATGGTGTTACCCTACCTTAAGGGTTTCTATATATTCATATGTTTATTCTTGTGTAGATCTATTTTATTAATTTTAATTCAATGGTTTTTGTTTATTACCTACCAAGGATTACTACCTAGTGGGACTATTTATTACCCACACACTACTAAGTGGGCCTATTCCATTACTATATTTCATTAATTATCCCTCTTGGATACCTCCTTAGGTGTGCCATATTATCCTCTCTAGGTACATTATGGTTAACTTCAATTATCTAGTTGATGGATGGAGTATATTACATATTGATTCTCAAGTCACAATTTGATACGGGAGAAGAATAGTATGGGACTATCCATAATTTTAAAATATTTATTGGGAAACATGTTCACATTAGATCCTAGATACAACATGACATATATGACCTTATATCCTTGAAAATCTACATTTAGTCTAATTTCCCTATTAGTCCTTATTATCTCTTTCTTTCTCACATGTTTGAATGACTTTCTAGAATAAGGACAAGGATCCCTTGATCCACCCTTATCCATCGATACTTTACAATTTGTGGATTTCCAATCCATGGTTCTATCATTATAAATGGGATTTGTCACTCATAGAATTGGCTACTTGTACTCTATATGGTTCATGCCTCTCCTTGAATCAAGGTTACAAGTGGCCTTTTCCCCTTCTTCATCAATGGTTAAGATGGGTCATGTCTCTCCTTGGATCAAGGTCACAAGTGGCCTTTCCCCCCTTCTTCATCAATGGTTAACATTTCATGCATTATTGTATGGTATTTTACCTATGGTTCCTTCATAGTTATATTAGGGTGATGATACTATGGTTGTCACACCCCAATATTTTTCCATGCCTACTAATTATTCATCCCTTAGTTCATGTGCTTTAGGAATACTTCGGGTTTTACATTGTTGATGGTTTTAAGGGATTTACCCTTAATGAAACTTAAAATTTTATGGAATGTTGAAAGGATCATACTTGATTGTGTTTTCTTTGGACCCTAAGTTATGGTTTAATTTATGATAAGCGTGTACATCTTTTTCTTGGTTTGACTCAAGAAAAGAGTCCCAATCCATAGCACACTCCAATTTTTAGTTGCAATTATATTAATTATCAAACATACTTTTCTTGCTAAGGTTACCATAATTCTTCATAATTCTTCTTTTTAAGAGTAATGAAAAGTTTATGTGTTAGATATGATTTTAATAAAATGTTTGGATTATTCTCATTTGAGTTATTTTTATAAAGAGATGTTTCTTGTTTCCTCTATTGATGCAATTCAATTTCATTACAATAACAATTCTAAATTTTAGATTGATGCAAAAAGATAACAATATACTAAAAGAAATGCACATGCATTCTATTTATTTAGATTCATAGCAATAAAGTGATTAAATAGAAATAATATATAAAATTATTTAGGTTAGGGATCACAAATAAAGAGAGAAAGTTGAAGGTAATGCTTTACCAAAATAATTAAGGTTATTGATTCTCTATATTTTTTTTATAAAAAATTATCTTTATACATTGCTTGGTAATAGGAGATTAGATATTATTTAAAGGTTATAATTATTCTCTATTCTAATCAATCAAAGGAAGGTGTTACTAATTAACTAAAAAATAAAAATAAAAAAGCTTACCACTACATTACAGTAATCAAAACTATTTGTTACAAGCTATTATGAATGCTAGAAATAACTTACTATTTTATCTAAATAATAGGAAAAAACACATAAAAATAAATGAGAGTATTATGAAACTATTTGTTACAAGCTATTATGAATGCTAGAAATAAATTACTATTTTCTCGAAATAATAGGAAAAACACATAAAAATATATAGCAGTATGAAAAAAAACTAAAAGAAAACTTAAAAAAAACAAAAAAATCTCATAACTAAAATAAAAAAGTAAAAAAAAATTGTAGGTAAAGAACCTTTACCTAAGATCAACTTTCTCACACTCGATGAAGTCTTGAGACTGTGTTCACTTAATTATATTGGATTCCAAATGCATTAATTTCTTAGAAGCATCTAATTGTGAAAACCTAGGATATCTAATACCTTTTTTTGTAAGAGTCATACCCAACATAAGTTGACATATGTTAGTGGGAAGGTTGTTATCCATTAGGGTTTGATTTTTTCTTAATTAATCAAATGACTTAAAGCTTTATTGTAGCGAGAGTAGCAAGGTGATCTATAGCCCAGTATGGAGGAGAGATGTTGTCATGTAACATTATGTAATGTGCCATAATCTAATCATAAAAAACAAAAAAAATAATATTAAAATAAAAAATAAAAAATAAAAAGAATGAAAACATGTCGGCGTAAATTTTTTACATATGTTTTAATGAAAATTACATATATATTTATATGCTAATTTGACTATCATGATTATTCATAAGGTGCACATTTTCTTGGATGCATAAAAAATTCAAGATAAAAAAATTGCACCTCAAGAAATTAGATCCCTCTTGATGCTTGATAGATTTGGGTTTAAAATAAATCTTTTCTGATAATAAATCAAATTCTTAATAAATAGATGATACTATAAAAAGTAAAATAACATGTAAAATATATAACCCTTTACCTTACTAGTGACAAACCCCATTACTAATGCTTCACAACCAAATTTGTCAATAAGAGGGAAATCACAACCAAGGGTCAACTTTCGACCCAATCAATGAAATCACCTAAAACCACTTTTTAATATTAAAATAAAGTTGATGGGCTAAATCTACTTTTGATAAAATTCTAGGATAATTCGTTCACCCCCTACTAGGGGAGCACTCAATTCAGGTTATTAAATAAGATAATAGAGGTATCAACAAATTTGATAAGAAGAGAATCCGGGTATTCGAGAGGATCGGGGAGGTATTTCTAGATCGAGTATACCATGAAGATTGGCGAAAAATATATTACATGCTATTGAGCATTAAATGCGACGGTGCACAGTGCCGTCGCACTGTGCGCCGTTGGATCTTACTTTGGAAAGGATCCGACGGCGCACAGTGCGACTGCCATCGCATTTAATGCCCAATGGCATGTGGTGTATTTTTCGCCATGAAGATTGAGTGATCATCGAACTCCATGCTCATATCTCCCTTTTGATCTTGATTGCTACTAAATGGCGTCTTGTCATAAGTAACATTTCGCTTCTTTCTCCCTTAAAGTGCCTATGGTACCAGTTCATATCTGATTACCTGAAGCTATGTTGACGAAGAGATGTTTCTTGTTTCCATAGTTTATAGTTTATGTGCATTTCAATTTCATTATGGTAAGTAATAGTTCTAAATTTTAGATGGATGCAAAATGATAACAAACTTCTAAAACAAATAGTTATTTCTCTTCATAGGAATAACATTGGTTAAATAGAAGGAACAAATAAAACTCATTACGTTATGACTCATAAACAAAGAATGTGATGAGTGTAATTTTCTATCAGCTTAATAAGGTTATTGATTCTCTGTATTTTCTTTTGTAAGCAATTATCTAGTTATTTATTTCTTGGTAATAGAAGATTATATGTTATTTAAATGTTTTAATTATGTTCTATTCTAATCAATTCAAGGTAATTTTTTCTAAATGACTCTAAAATCAACCCTAAAAAACAATCATACCACTACATCATAATAATCAAATACAAAACTAAATGTTACAAGCTATATGAAAGCTTGAAATAACTTGTTATTTTAATATGAATAATAGGACAAACACACGCATAAAAATAAACGATATTAAGAAAAGAACTAAAAATAGAAATCTTAACTAAAATTATTAAATAATTTTTTTTGTAGGTTAAGAAATATTCCCTAAGTTCAACTTTCTCATGCCTGATGGGTTCTTAAGATTGCATCCCCTCCTGATTCTCATGGATTATTAATGCATTCATTTCTTAGAGGAAGATAGTTGTGAAAAACATAGGAGCACTATTACCACTTTGTAACAATCGTACCCAACATAAGCTGGTTGGAAATATTTTACCAACTAAGGTTTCTTTTTTTCTTGAATCAATCAAGCGACTTAAACATTTATGATTAATCAAGTAATTCATAAATAAATAATAATATAATCAATATATTAACATGTAATGTGTATAACCATTCACCTTATTGATGATCAACCCCTAGTCCAAGCTAGTGCTTCACAACCAAATTCGTTAATAAGGAGGAAATTGCACCCAAGGGTTTTCTTTCCACCCAATCACTGCAATCACCTAAAACCAAGTGATGACCCCCCAACAAAGCATAATCTCAGTGAAAATGTTAGAGAGGCCTCTAGAATTATAACACACCCATACCTATTAGGGTTATGGTGTGTAAGATCCCACACTCTAACTTCTAATACTACAACATATTCATTTGTGGGATTTCTCTGCAAGGACTATATTGTTCCCACTACTATATTTGGGGTCAAAATTTGATGTTTTGACCGATGTCTAAAGGAATTAAATATATTTTTAATGTCGTATAACCGTCTTTTGGGATGGATTTAAAAAAAAATACAATGTAACTTCTCTTAAGCAACATACCTCTACAAGACGTCTCTTAGGCGATGCCATTAGGTGCACCTTAAGAGAAACTATCAAATGTCGCTTAAGAGACGTGTCAATACGAGACATAACTTAACATACATTTGAGTGGGTCTCTTAAGATACACTCCTTGCCATTCTTTAAGAGATGCTTCTAGACATCTATTAAGCAATATGCCGTTGATTGTGTTTATGTTTGACATATCATATTTCACAAGAAGATAAAGTGGTGAGGTAATTCCACTCAAACGCAACCATTGGGTATGGATACACCCTTCCTTTGACACCAAAAAAGATTGTAGATAACACACCCAAATCAACAATTTGAATGTTATCTTGAATGTAAAACTACCTCAGGTAATGTGCAATCCATTTGATGACTTGATTTGGATGTGCATTGGTAGGTTGGAGGCAAAAATCAATGCACCCATCAATACAATTCGACTCCTTTGCAAACAATGAACAATAGTAGCATGAATGGAACTTAACCTTGGTGTCTTATTTCTCTAAATATCCCTCAAGGTAGTCCCACGTTTTCCCAAATCCCAACGACCCTCCTTCTTACTTCGGATCTAAGGAAATGGCCCCAATCTCTTGAATTAATTTCTTTCAATTGGATCAATGATTTCTCTACCTATTCCTCGTATCAATTATTTCTAAATTTTCTCAATTTAGGTTTCCTTGAGATATTTTGTGCGAGATTTAAAATAGATGTGGATAGAAGAGAGGAATAATTTCAGAAGGATTTCAGAGGGAGGAGAATCTTGATTATAGGTAATTTTTTTTCTTAACTAATGAGATTATCCCTTGAATTAATTTCTTTTGATTGGATAAATGAATTCTCTATTTATATTTCTACTGTACTAATGATTTAACAATGTATTATATTAAATTTTTTTTTTTTTTTTTTTCTGGAATGGGCGAGTCGAGACGGCTCTCTCACAGCTAGGGCCAAACCCTAGCCGCCGGCGATTTCCAAGCTGCATTCGCCCCTGCGTCTCCTCCAGGCCGCGTGCAGGCCCGTCCATCTGATGCAGTCTCCCCTGGTTCGCATTAAGCAGTGTTTTGGGGTTTCGTTTTGGAGCAGCGTTGAAGCTGCGTTTTCTGTTTTCTTCCTCCGCCGTGGCCGCTCCTCTTCTCCAGTGGACGGGTCATGGATTCGTTGGAGGCTTTCAAAGAGCTAGTTAAATCTGCAGGCCCTAGGGCAAAGGCCACCCCTCCTGCCAAGTTTGTTAAAAAGATGGATGAGATCCCTTCATTGGAGCTCTCCCCATCTGACCCATGCCGCATGGCCCTTATGCTATCAGAAAAATCCCTCATAGGCAAGTTCACTGGGCTGTGGCCCAGCCCAAAAGCAGTGGATCAATGGATAACAG